>JAAOZV010000014.1:600000-884590 GCA_023653515.1 Trichoderma orchidacearum
ACGGCTAGTCTCAATTGCAAGTATCGGCGACATATGTGCGGCCTGCTAAGCGTTTCTTTACCATTACACACGCCTGAATCAGGCTACTTTCTTGACTCCCCCTTTTTTCATTGTGGGGTGTTTCTTATACCTTCACTTTTCTTTTATTTTTTATTTTTATATTTTTTTTTTGTTTTCTGTTTTTTTGGATCACGAGCGGCATCTATGGCATGTCAATTTTTTTGTCTTCTATACGATCTATACTCGACTGGCGTTGGTGAGCTTTTAGCCATTTTTGATCAGCATTTTATATTCCGTGTTTTCGATAAATTAGCATGAATTTTGGTGCGAGAACAATTTAGGTAACGGGCTTATTTGATCAAATCTCGGGAAGGCAAATGGAGGAAAAAAGAGAGCAGAAAACTTGTTCGGCAAGGTTTACAATTACTGTTTCACAACGGGACACAGATAATTATCAGAGATGAAAAAAAAAAAAGAGAGGGAGGGTTCAACCTGGATAAGATACCAAATATATCGCTTTTGCTATGGGACATGGTGCTGGTGCCATGGCTACCTATTCTACAACGCTACATTGGGCTTGTGTCCTCTTTTTCTTCTTCTTTACTTGGTGCTATGTTCAACTTGAAGTATTGTCATGTATGTTCTTTTATCGTTGGCGGTGCGTATAGAGGCTAAGAAAAAAAAAAAAAAAGATAGCAATGAAGCGCCAAAATGGGAATGAGGAGGAGATGTTGATTATACCCCTTGACTCTAGCTGAGACTGTGGTAGCAATGGGGAGTTTTTCAAACAATAATAGAGCTATATCAGGAAGAATGGCAAATTTCCTAAACTTGATGAGGAATCCCTACTTTTGACAACATTACGTCAACATGGTCAAAAATAAGAGAGTACGTCGTTGACCTGTAGTCAGAGAGTTAAATCTTGGCGAATTGGGCTTTATAAGCGGCTCTAAGCTGCTTCCTGAAGGCAGCCTGCTTCTCTAGCAGCGCGTCCATCCTCTGCTTGGCCTCTGGTCTGAACAGAGCCGTCCTGTCGGGGTAGAAATCCTCAAACTGGGGCTTGCCGTCGCTGAGCGTGATAAAGTCCCTGCGGCTGCGTGTGAAGATGTGCACGTCCGGCTCAAGCTCCCAGGGGCGGTCGAGGGTGCTGGCCATGAGGTAGGCGAGGAAGTCGCTGCCGTCGGCGAAGTAGCTCCAGACGTCGCCGTAGCAGACGGGGCAGCGCGCGATGGTCTGGCCGACCTTGGACTCTGTGGGGACGGCGACGAGGATGGGCGTGCTGGTGGCGCGCTGGGACTCTGTCGCCGGAGCGGCGTGCGTGGCTTCGGCGAAGAAGGGGAGGATGCCACAAGCCGTCGTTTTAAGATCTTTGGATGAAGAAGATGAGGAGGTTAAGACGTCGGCCTTGGAGGGTGGCGTGGCGGCCGGAGCCGATGGGAGTAGCGTGATGGCTGAGCTTTCGACGATGGCGTTGATGGCAAAGGCGCTGCCGACTTGGCGCTGGCAGACGGTGCAGTGGCATGTCTGCACGAGGAGAGGTGGCAGCGTGAGCTGGTACCGGATGTGGCCGCAGGGGCAGCCGCCTTGCATGGGGAAGAGGTCTTTTCTTTCAGAATAGTGCGGCATGGTGAATGCGCGCGACTGACAAAAGAATGATAAGAGGGTGTGGTGCGAAAGCAAGGGGGGGAAATAGAAGGAAAGGATGGGAAAGAGGGGAGAGAGAGTTTACTTTGTAATACCCGAGGGCTTTTTTTGCTTGTGTTCAGTTTGTTCGAGGGGGGATGCCCAAGAGGTGGGGTAGCGGCGTTGCAGCCATTCAGAGGCGAGGTGATGGCCGAATGAGGAAACTGAGCGAGGTTTTTGAGTTGCGGCCTGAGGCGTGCATTGGCTTTTTTTGCTCGCGGCCACTTTGGGCTGACTTAGTAATTGTGGTGTATAATGTACCTGCCTTATTTTCCTAGAGGATGGACTGTGTGTACAAAGCTTAGTACAAAGGTCAGTGCTTGCTACGGAAGTCATTATGGTTTGGTTTGAACGTGATGACAAAATACAAATACCGAGGATGCATGTCTGCCGAGGAACTGGGGAAAATGCGAAATAGTAATCTACCTATGATGCGTAAGAAGCCATGAATTAGCGTTCAATCTACACAATAGAAAAACGCCCTGTTGAATGCCTCGTCACAGATATAGGTAGTTTGCGTGACGAGCAACGTGGTACTATATCATGCTAAGAGACACGGGAGGCTTGGATCAAATGTCTCCCATACTCCGTACCTTTTTGCAAGTATCGTCGTACACAAAGTCGTAAGCCAGCAAACTCACGTGCTTTTTCCCACGCGACATCGGCAGTACCTAGGTCCGGCTGTCATCGCTGATTGGCTGAGCCCCAACGCTTCGTCAGCCAACAGCGCTAAGCCCCATTCGTGGCCCTCCCCACTGCCCCGCGCCCCGTTACGACTCAACCCCACCTCGCATGGCATTTCCTTCTTTGTCTCATCATCGCGGCGCCTCTCAGCTGGGCAGCATCCGGAACGAGGCCTCCCAGGCGAGATGCCTAAAACGCTGCGGTGCTTCTTATTTGCTCTTCTTTGCGTCTTCTCGAACTTCCACGGCTGAGAAGGGACCCCCTCTTTCAACACCCTCCCCCCCAGCGAGTGTGTACTGGATATCTGCTTTGGGGTCGTTTCGCTATGCCGAACACGGGCAAACCCAGCCGGGATTGTCACTTGTGCCGCCAACGGCGCGTCAAGGTCAGTGCACACAATGTCTTTTCCATTCATACTACATCACGTTTCAAAATTGTTATGAGCGTACCTAGACTGGTATTGGGTAATGCCTGGTAATGACACTGTTTGCCGTGTTGGATATATATCAAGTGGGTCTGAGGCTGCCGTGTGTGTGTGTGTGTCTTCTCCGGTGCTGATGTCGCACCCTCCTCCAATCCTAAACACTCTTTCTCTATTCATATGCAGTACACCACCCCTTACATGTTTATGTGATCTAGTGTGACCTCGCGCGGCCAGCCTGCCAGCGATGCATCAAGTACGGCGCCGAGTGCCCCGGCTACCGGGATCAACAGGAGCTGGTCTTCCGCAACGCCGATCCCACATCCGTCAAGAAGCGCAGGAAGCGCCAGCTGCAGACGCCTAGTGGCAGCGAGCCGTCTCCGTCTCCTTTGCCGTCTCGGGCGGCGACTTCTACGCCTGAACTGAGTCCCCCCGGAGAATTTCTCCTCACGTCTTCAACGGATGTCGTTTTGGCTAATGCCGCCAACTACGATGCGTCCATGCCTCTCTTCACGCCGGTGTATGAGCACTGGACATCTCAATCGGTCCCTATTGTCCTTAACATCTACTCAAATCTTGATTTTATTAAGAATTTATATTACGATTCTACGGCTGACGGCCCCCTCATATGGGCCGCCCATCTCTTTGCTCGCACCTATGTAATCAATCTTCGCTACCCCACCGCCATGTACAAAGACTCGCAGTTGGAGACGCAGCGCGAGCTGGGCACGTACTTGGGTAAGACGTTGAGCTCAGTCAGAGAGGCTCTCAAGACGCCCGAAGGGAGCAAACGAGACGACGTTCTTGCTACTGTATGGATTCTCGCCAACTACGAGGTAAGACAACGAAATCTGGGTCGAATTTTTTTTCTTTTTTTGTATTAGTGAAAAGCTGGTGGCATTGGTGTCTAACTAGCTGCTAGCTGCTCGTTGGCTCGCTTCACCGCACAGAACCTCTTAGCCCATGGCATCTGCATGCCCGGGGGCTATATAGCATCCTCAAATCCAGAGGCTGCGAGCCTCTGTACACCGAGGCAGGCCGCATGGCATTCTGGCCCGCCTACAGCATGGTGGTGAGTGACAGTATCTCAAAATATCCATGGTCATGTCGCTCTTACTTACCTGGCCTGCGCAGCAAATTCAGGCCCTCATTACGAATACACAGTGCCCTGCAGAATCCGAGGAATGGTTTCAAGCAATCGAGAAGACACTGTTGCCGGGCGAGGGATATGGACTGCGTATTTCCAGTTTTGTTGCCACAGTCTGTAGCATTCAGGCTAGAATCTTTAATATCCTTCGCCGAGGCGACTTTCCCGCTGCGTCAAAGGAATATCCGGCTCTCTACAGCCAGATGACTACGGCTGAGCACGACCTTAACCGTTGGATGGAGTCGAACCCCAACTGGGAGACGATGCGAAAAGACGTGTACGTGATGAGCTTCTACCGCTCAGCTCTTGTCAAAGGGTACCACGTCATGCAGCTCATCATCAACCTCCTTACGCACTATCCCCCGTGTCCAGTTCCTCTCGAGCAGCTCAGGGCGGAGCGACAGTATTGCGTTCAGACGGTGCAGAGCGCGGCGCAAGAAATTCTAGAGGCTGCTCCGCGGGTCCTCGGGCCGCTTGCCAGGGGCGGTGATAAGTCTCCCAAGGCGCTCTTTGATGCCTTGAGGATCATATGGCCCCTCATATCCGTGTACGTCATAAACATTTGCCGGCCCGAACAGCAAGTCGCTGCCGAGGGAATGCTCCTCTACATCGGCAGAGAACTGGGGATTAAACAGGCGCTGAACACGTACCCGGGCGGCACGCTTCTGCCACCAGAGGCGCAGGAGCCTCTGGGGGAGCAAGTAACCTATGATGAGACGACTTGGTCTTGAATTCAGTCTTGTTGGATGATTTCTTTTTCTGTCACTTTTTACTATATAGAACGAGATAGAACTCTGGGTCGCGTGTACAAGAATTTGTCGCTGGAACGATGAGCGCTTCTACCGACAGGCGCACTTTATTGCATTTTCTTTCTCGGTAGATACCACAGATGGGCTGACACAGTTTGATAGATGGGAATTGACTATTTGTAAAATAGGTACAGCATACTAAGTAAGATATTTAAGTATGTAATATTATTGCTGGTCAACTTGGTGACAATTCATTTGTGAAGCAATATCCTGGATTTTTCTGATTGGCGCGGGAGTTCCCCTCATTCGTAACGTCACATGTGAGACGTACGTTTTACTATTGAGATGGACTTTAGAAAGCGTGTTGGTCGCAACACAGCGCGGTATACGGGGAAATTGGACTTGATAGTAAAAATACCTTTGCATTTAACATCTCGAATGAGATTGTCACGTTTGGCTTTCTGGATTATACAACTTCATAGTCGAGGTACAACATGGCGAATGACGCTGGCCAGCATTTGAGCATTCCGATTATCGATCTTGCTCCGAGTCGGACGGGTTCGGATGAGGATGTCCGGAGGATCGCAAGAGAATTGTACGAGGCTTTCAAGCACGTCGGCTTCGCGTATGTGAAGAATCACGGCGTGCCTGAGGATGTTGTCAATGAGGCCTTTTCCTGGGTACGCCGTCTCTTCTTCTTCTTCTTCTTCGAGGAATAAGTCGTTTAAAAAAAAAGAAAGAAGCTAAGAAGCTAATGGCCGTTATGTAGAGCCGCAAGTTCTTTAGTCTCTCGCAGAGCGACAAGGAGAAAGCTCCGCATCCGCCAGAGGCATGGCATCATCGCGGCTACTCCAGCATCGGCCGCGAGAAAGTGTCCCAGATGATCTTCGACGAGGCCTCCCTCGCGGCGGCGCGCAAAGTGCCGGATGTGAAGGAGTCGTTCGACATGGGCCGCGACGATGCCGAGGCGTACATGGCCAACGTGTGGCCGCCGCCGGAGATGCTCCCCGGCTTTCGAGAGTTCTTTGTCAAGTTCCACGAGGTGTGCTATGCGGCAGAGGTGGAACTGCTGAGACTGGTGGCGCTGGGCATGGGGCTGGATAGGGAGTATTTCGTAGAGTACCATGGGGCCAAGGATAATCAGATCCGACTGCTGCATTATCCGCCTGTCGAGGAGGAGCTCCTGCGGCAGGGCAAGGCGGAGAGGATAGCGGCGCACACGGATTTCGACACCATGACGATGTTGTTCCAGGATGATGTGGGAGGGCTGGAAGTAGAGGATGTTAGGGAAACGGGCAAATTCAACCCGGTGCCGTATGTGCCTAACACGGCGGTGGTGAACATTGGCGACTTTTTGATGCGCTGGAGTAATGATGAGCTGAGGTCGACGATGCATCGGGTCAAGGCGCCGCCGCCGTTGTCGGTGCAGGATGGACAAGAGAGAGGAGATAAAGGGGAAGAGGCAGAGGGCAAGATGACGAGGGCGCGGTATTCGATTGTGTATTTCATGGGCGCGGATCGGGACATGGTGGTGGATTGTGTGCCGGGGTGCTGGGGGCCGGGGCGGCCGAAGAAGTATGAGCCGGTGAATATCTCCGAGTATGTGAATATGCGGATGGAGGCTCTGTATTAGACTCTAGTTGAATATTTATTCTTCAAGATAATTATCTGATTAGAGCTTGATTACTGAAGAAGACGCGACTGTAGATTGCATAGAATGGTTCATATTAAAGTCGTTATGGAATATTCATCCATTGTGAGTTGCCCTATTAACAAAACAGAAAACCAGAATCATAACGCCCCTAACAGCAGGCTTATAACGTCAATCCCCCAACGCCCCCATCTACAGCGGCGTCTCCTGATGGCAGATAATCAGCCACTCGCCATCCGCGCCCTGGCTCCAGGTGGTCGCGGCCGTGGCATTGTACTTGGTCTTGCCCCTGGAGGCGCGGATCTTGTATGTGACGACGCCGCCCATGAGGCCGATGAAGAGCGTGTGCATGTCTTCGACGTTGTAGTCGTCGAAGCGGTGGAAGGGCGGCCGCAGCGCCTCGTTGAAGCGGTCCTCGTCCTCGAGCGTCAAAATGTCCATCTGGGGGAACATGAGGTTGGCCTCGGGGCTGCAGAGCTTGCGCACGGCCGGGGCGGGGTCGGCGGAGGTGAGGGCCGTCCAGAGGTCGCGCTCCTTGCCGATGAGCTCCTCGCGGATCCAGTCGTTCATGGCCGGCATGGTGAGGGATGTTGTTGTTGTGCTTGTTGTGCTTGTATTATGTCTGGCGATGCGGATGGTTTTTGGTAAGTGCGTGACGGCCTTGAGGAGGGAAGACTTTGCGGCACTCACTTGGTCAGAGAGACAAGGCAATGAAGTATCACAAGACGCAAGGTTGCATGTGCGGTTCAAAGAAAATGCTGATAAGAAAAGAGGTTATCACGACGTGACATCCGCCCAGCGTTTATTCCATTCTTCCTTCGTCCATGATGCTGGGCCTGATCAGAGGCCATCTCATGACGTCACAAGCAGAAATGACGTTAGCGGTTCATTAATGCAATTCACTCTTTTTCATTTCGAATTGAAAAGCGCCAGCCAACTTTGGAGCCCATCGCATGGCTTGTACTATCCCCGTACTACTACTGTATGCGTAGATTAACTTACCTCCCATTCGTAGACAAGGGATCCAGGTCTGGTGGAAGCAAAGCCACAAGAAGCATTGATGGAGGCTGCTTAGGTTTGGCGCCGCGCCCCTCCATTGTTTGGGGGTGATGGGCTGAGCTGACGGGGCGCAAAAACCTGGAACCAGGTTAAGGCTGTGGTTTAGAAGGGCTCCACCGGGCCATGACACGCATTTCTCGTCATCGCTGATCGGATGCCGGTTTGGGGGCGGGCCTTGGAGGACGCGTGGCAATACGTTGTAGAAAGGGGGGACGCCGGGCTGTCGCTGCGTGCGTGGCTTGGACTGGGAACTTTTGAAGGCCTTTTGAGATTTGCTGGACAAGTTGTACGATGCAACTTGGGCGGGGCTTTTGTCCTAGCGGTGCATGTTGTTGGAAAAGTATTGGTACGATATACAGAGTATAGCAGCTACCGGGGCAACGCTTATTAAGCAACCCTAAGTGGAGATATAATTACTATAACTAGGCCATAATAGCAGCACTTTCTTTTATAAAATTAAGGTACTTTATACATAACTTTCTATACTCTATTAATTAAATCCACACTCTATAAGAGTTATAAGCCTAGGTAGTATAATAAACTCTAGTAACTTCCACTATATAAATTTACTAATTCTATAAAACTATTAATAGAGACCTTCTAAGCTTTAACTAATAATTTCCTAGCTATCCCTAAGCTAGAGAATTCTAATTAATAGGTTAATTAATACCTTAAATTAAAGTATATAGCTAAAACTCTAGGGATTTAGAATAGGATTAATCTAACTAAAATAGATAAGCTAAATAATAACTTCTATATTACTAAAGCTCCTAATTAAGCTAAAGGTAAGAGATAAGCTACTATAATATATAATATAGAGGAAAGTAGGGTTATAGGAAATTAATTCCTTAATACTCTAAGATTCTTTAATAATTAAGCTTAAGTTAATAGATATAAGGAATTAGTAGTAGATATTACTAATAATAAGATTAGAAAGTAAATTTAAAATATAGTAATTAATAGGGAATATAAGTATATAATAACTATTCTTAAGGGTAAGAAAGGGAATATTCTAATATCTACTATATATTAAATTATAAGATAGCTTAAAATCTAAATAGCCCTAAATAATATTATTATTATAGAAATTACTTATTAAGATTATAGAGTAATCCTCTAAGATACCTAATATACTAATATAAAGCTAGATGCCTAGTATAGAAGGTAGTTTAAAGTCTATATTAAGGCAATAATATATAAAATATTTAATATTAAAGGAAATATAGCTATTACTAACTTCCTAAAAGCCTATAGAGTATACTTTATACTAAGCTAAATAGAAGGAAAGTACTATAAGCTCTTTAAATTAGAGAATAAAGGAATAAATATTCCTAAGCTTAAGACCTATATAATAACCTTCCTATTAATTATCTTATAACTATACTTTAGAAAGTAAGCTAATATATTTACTATATTAGGCAGCTATTTTAATAAGGTAGAAGAATTAACCTTAAGCTTAAGGTAAAAATATTATCTATATCCTAGGGGTAAGAATAGTTATTATACTTAGCCTTTTAAAAATTATTACTATATAGAAAAAATTCTAAAGAGAGAGTAAAAAGGGAAAGATTATATAAAGAAGGCTACTCTTAAATACTTTAATAAACTATACTTTATAAATATAAGAGCTAAGCTAATTAAAATAGATTATAAAATCCTAGATTCTAAGGCAAGTATATAGAGTAATAGAAGTTAGTATCTAAAAGCTATAATAGCTATAGTTATTAATTATAATCTAATAAATTTTAAAAAGAACTAAGGAATCTATATAATAGTAAGCTATAATATAAAGATACTTAAGGAGAGTATAGTATTTAATACCTATAGTATAATATATTTAGTTAATAAGAGAGAATTATTTAAATCTAAAAGTTTTATTACTTTTAGCTTAAATAATAAAATCTCTATAGGAATAATAAGTTTTAAAGTCTTAGAAAGGGAAATATATATAATTAAGAATATATTATATAAATCTAAGAAAGAGAATATAATAGACCTTATACTTAAAGATATAGCTATAATTAAAGGTTTTTATATTAATATTATATTAGAGATAAAGATTACTAAGAATATAGAAGTTTAATATATAGGCTATAACTACTCCCTATACTTTAAATTACTTAAAGAGAATATTATTCTAGCTAAACTATATAAAGAAGTAGGATTAATATTCCTTAAATATAAGCTATCTTACCTATATCCTTACCCTTTAATAATAGATATAATACTATATACTTAATATTATACTTATTTACTATAAGAAGTATATACTATACTAATATAATATATATTAATACTTTAGAGTAGGTCTAGTAATTCCCTTAAACCTAGAGAAGACTTAGAAACCTTTTAATATTTTAGAGTAAATTATCTAGAAGTAGCTATACTAAGGGAGCTAGTAAATAATATAAGAAATATATAAATTTAAAGTATAAAAATAATTAACTATAAATACTATATACTAATATATATAAAATAAGTTATTTTATAAAGACTACTAGAATACTACTCTCTAAGGCCCTTTTAGTATATTTATTAGGATCTATAATATTATAAAGAAGGTTTTAATAGTTTAAATTAGTTAATTATATTTAAAGATAAATATAATAAATAACTATATATATACCCTCTTATAAATAAGAATAGAATATCTCTCTTTAATAAAATTTATTATATTAAGAGATATATTAAATAGTAATATAATTTATTAATATATATACTTAAGTAAAATAATAATAGAGTAGTAATAGGGATAGAAAAGAATATTCCTTTTTAATATTAGATAAGATTAGAAGGTATATTATTAAAGATCTCTCTACCCTATATATATAAGATAAATAGCTCTATTAAATAAGTAAATTAAGTAATTATAATTAAGTTAATTAAGATATTAGTAGGGGCAAATCTCCTTAAGGAACTATAGACTAAGAGTATATAAGCTACTACTTATCTACTTAATATAAGCCTAATATAAATTTATAATATAAAATTACTAATTAAAATACTAGAGTAATAGTTTAAAAGGAATACTTATTTATTAATAAGAGAATAATTTAAAGACCTAAGGCCTAATTTATTTAGTATTTATATATATAGCTACTATACCTATATATTAAGCTAAGACTATAAGGCTAGAAGAGATAGAAAGTTATTTAAAGTATACCCTAGAGGGATTAAGGGGTATTTAATTAGCTATATTACAATTAACCTCTACTATATCTAGATCTCTTAATTTAAGAAAATTCTAACTATAAGGAATATTATATTTAATAAGTAAATCTTTTATAATTTTAAGGAAGAAAATATAGTTAAGTAGACTATAACTAAGCTTAAGGAGCTATATAGAGAAGCTAAAGAAAATATTCTAATAGAATTAATATTTCTTATAAATAGAACCCTTAATAATATTAGTAATTCTTAAACTATAAGTCTAGAGTATTTAATATTAGGGATAGAAAAGCTATAGAATAAGATAAAAGAATAAGAGATTATATTAGTATTAGAATAAAGAATAGAATTTTAAATACCCTATATAACTCTAAATAGGAATTAAAAAAGTATATAAGTCTAGAGTAATAGAGAGACTTAATAGAGTATACTACTATTAAATATAATAAGTAAAGGATTAAAGGATCTTCTAAGTAATTTAGAGATATACTAACTAAATATTATAAAGATAGAAGAAATAATACTTTAAATATTAGAAAGAGATAATATCTAATATAAAATATTTTAATAAGTAAATAAGTTACTAGAGGAATTTATAAATACTATTAAAGAGAATATATAAATAGCAATACTAGAAATAATTCCTTTAAATAATATAGTAATAATTATAATATAAAGTAATATAAGGAATAGGAGATCTAATACTCTAGACTTAGAATTATAGCCTATTAGATATAGCTAAAGACTTATAGCAAAGGGTATATAAGGTATATATATTATACTATTAAAGCTTAAGGAAATAACTAGCTTTAGCCTATTATCTGATTAATATAAGCTAGAAAGTAGTAAATCTAAGAGCTTATAATTAGTATTTATTATAATTAATATAATAATAAACTAGAAAAAGTCTAAGTAATCTCTTTCTAATCTAAACTAGCTAATTATATAAATTAAAGATTTAATAAAAGTACTAGATAATTAGAATAAACTTATAAAATATCTATTAAAAGATTAATTTCTAGTAGCTATATAAATAGAAATTAATACCCTAATTAAGAAGGGAATCTAGAAAGAGATTAATAAATTAGAAGCTAAGTTAAGGCTTCTATTAGTTAAGTAGGTATTTATATATAAGTTTAATAAAAATAGAATATTAGACTACTATAAAGTATATCTTATTATAAGAGGAGATCTCTAAGAAAACTTAATAATTAAGGGAATATATATTATAATACTTATAATATAATTATTCTATATTTTAATTGCCCTAGCTACTAGATTTAATCTAGAGCTATATTAATATAATATTAAAAATATATTCCTAAATATAATAAGAAGTAAGAATAGTATATTAGTTACTTATAAAATACTATAAGGCTTTAAAAATAGGAATAGACTTATAGAGCTTAAGAAAGTATTATATAGGCTAAGAGATTTACTATAGCTATAATTTAATAAGTTATTATTAACTCTAAAGAAACTAGATATAGAGTAAAGCTTTAAGGAGCCCTACCTCTTCTATATAAAAGATAGAAAAGTTTTTCTATACTTTTATATAAATAATATAATAATAGCTATTTATAAGTATAATATAGCCCTATATAATAATATTATAAGCTTATTAGAGTAGAGATATAAATTCTATAAGGGGGGTAATATAGAGTAATTTCTAGGAATTAAAATAATAAGGAATAGAAAGAAATATAAAATATACCTTTTATATAATATCTATATTAAAAAGGTAGTATAGTATTTTAGCTTAGCTAATAAGAATTAGTATCTAGTAATTCCTATTTTAGCTAAAGAGTATTAAAAGAATCCTTAATAAGCTATAAAGAAAGAGATTAAAAGATATTAAGAGAAAATAGAATTTATACTCTATACTATAGTTATACTAAGGCCTAATATTATATTTATAGTCTCTATCCTATTAAAATTCCTTATAAACCCTAGAGAAGAATACTATAGAGCTGCTAACTAGCTTATTTACTACCTCTATATATAGCAGTACCTTATAATTTAGTATAGAGGAGTAGAGGAAATATAAGTCCTAACTACCTCTAGTAATACTTTATTTAATAATAATCTAGAGATTAGATAGTTATTATAAGGCTTTATTATAATACTCTTTAAAAGACTAATTATATAGAATACTATATACTAAAATACTATTAGTATATTTATAATAGAGGCTAAGCTATATACTTTAATTTATATAGTAAAGGAAATAATAGGCCTATAGTAACTATTTAATAAGCTAGAATTTAACCTATAGAAGAAATAGAATATTAACTATAATAATTAGTAGACTATTTAATTTATAATAGAAGAAAGTAATAGAATAACTATAAGATTATATTATATTAATATATAGAATATATAGTTAAAATAGGAATATTAGTATAAAAAGTTTAAACTTACCTATCTAGCCTCTAATTAAATACTTATAGATAGGCTTATAAAAGCCTTATCTTATTAATACTTTAAGTATTTTAGATTACTATTAAACTTAATAGACTTAAAAAAGAAAGGAATATTATATAAGGGAAAGGGAGTAGATAAAATATAAAATATAGTATTATTAAATTAATTTAAGTAAGTAACTAGTATTACTTTAAATCTCTAATTTTTAAGTAAAGTATCTATCTATCTCTATACTATTTATACCTATATAAGGGCTTCTATAGCTCCCTACTTATCTAACCCCTCTTCTACCCTATTATATATCTTATCCTTCTTATCTAAAAGCTCTATCTATAGGTATAATACCTACTAGCAATAGGTTATTATTTAATCTAAATTAGTAATTAAGTATAAAAGTAATAGATAGAAGGCTTATATAATACTTATACTTTTAAATAGAGTAGGCTATTTACTAAACTAGTAGTATTAAAATAGGGTAACTAAAGTATATAATTAGTAAAGGGAAGGATTAGATAAAAGGAAAAGGAATATACTATAGGATATATTAGTAGTTCCTAGTTATATAGGTAAAATAATACTTAGAGTAACTAATACTTTTCTAGTAATATTTAAAGTTACCTTTACCTAAGATAGTACCTTAAATATAGTTTTTATAAGAAGGATTAAATAAATCCCTAAAGGGGATTAGATAGGTAGTATAGGTAGGGGCAGGGGTAGTAATAGTAGCTAAGGTATACCTAACTAGACCCTTCTATAAGAAAGGAGGTTAGGCAGCCCTAGCGAGGAGATAGGACCTAGGAAGAGAAATTAGGCTAGCTAGGGGAGGAGTGAGGTTAGAGGAATCCTCTAATTCCTTAATAGTAGTAGCGGCAGTAGGCGGCTTTATTATCTTTTTTATTATTATTTTTATCTTTCTCTTTTTCTTCTTTAGCTTAGATACTAGGCCTAGTATAGGATAATAATATCTAGAGGGTAAGGGCTTATGCCCCTTTTTAGATAATTTTATCTAGAATATATATTAGAGTTCTAGATTAATAGATAGAATACTAGAATTATTAGATAAGAGTATAGTAAATAGGGTCCTTATAGTAGGAGGTATAATAATATTAATTAAAGAAGAAGAGGGAAGCCTATAAAAATAAAAATACTATTACTATTATATCTAGGGTATATTTTATATTTATTTTATAAGTACTATTATAGTAAGTTATTATATAGATATTATTTAATTAATCTATAATAGGACTATACTATTTACTTAATACTTAATTACTCTTTTAATACTTAAAGTAGCCTTTTAATTAGCCTAATATAAAGGGAGCTTATTAAAGGAGTAAATACTACTCTAGATAGCTACTTATAGTACTTATCTATATATAATACTAAAGAAAAGTTATAATATAGCTAATTAGGCTTATTAGAAGGCCTTATTAGCTAGGGGGTATATTAGAAAAGTATTAGTATAATATATAGAGTATAGTAGCTACTAGAGTAATACTTATTAAGCAACCCTAAATAGAGATATAATTACTATAACTAGGCTATAATAGTAGCACTTTCTTTTATAAAATTAAGGTACTTTATGCATAACTTCCTATGCTCTATTAGTCGAATCCGCGCTCTGCGAGACATATATTGGGACGGTATATGCAGATAAGGGAATGAGCACCAGTAACCACCATGACTTCAAGTGTTTTTTTATTGCTGCCAAGTTGTAAATGCATGCAAGCGGGAATAAAGCAATATCCAGCTGTTGCTCTGCGGGGTAAGTAAAAATTCATTGGCCTTGACTTTTCTCCATGACTTGTTTCTGCAGACGCTGGATGTCCAGGACAGCAGAGTGTCTTGTACTGCGCCTGGGATATCGAAGATGAGTCGACAGCATCCTCAATGGCTGTTTTCGGACAAGTGATGCTTATCATCTATTGCTCTCTTTCGAACATTATATAATAACGTCTATGCCTCAAGCCTTCCCAGCATCCTTGTGTTGCTAGCAGAGCGAACAATCCAAGAGCCTGAGGCACGATGAGGTTTGAGGAAGATTGATGAGTCGGTACCAAGTACGGACTACATGTACTACTACTAGTAGTAATGCTCTATATCGTACCTGGTGCAAGCACTCATAGGAAATACGAGCAAGGTATTTCAGCGACCGCTCCAGCTTCATCCCCCGCTGATAGAGTCTA
This sequence comes from Trichoderma orchidacearum, assembly GCA_023653515.1. Lineage (NCBI taxonomy): Eukaryota > Fungi > Ascomycota > Sordariomycetes > Hypocreales > Hypocreaceae > Trichoderma > Trichoderma orchidacearum. Next base: position 615,173 of record JAAOZV010000014.1, read on the forward strand.
GTGACTTCCGATGGAAATATCTTCTAATCACCGTGTTTTCTGGATTTTTCATTAGCCCTTTTTTTTTTTTTTTTTTTTTTTTTTTTTTTTTTTTTTTTTGTCTCGGACATTCACCTCTCAGTTTATAGCCTGTGTTGTGGTTGGGCTACTACCTATACTTGCTCTGTGTCAGATGGCACATTGGCCAATCCGTACAATGTACCCTTACTCCATGGTTGTATGGAAGAATACATGCATCAGACAAACAAAAAGTCCGCAGAGAACCAAATGCACACAATTTCTACCGAAGCTGCCTCCTCATTATTCACACCGCTTCTAACTTGTATAGGGTACTTCGCGAAGCTGGTTCACTGCCGCTTTGGTACCCGTAGCTTCACAGCAAGTTACCTTAGTTTCTCCATACCCCTATTTGTACCATGTACTTCTCTGAATGCTACCACTCTACGCGTCTTCTTATCCAGACGCGTTCTCGTAACAGGCTCTCTCCGTTTGTCGGCCTTTTTCTCAACTGCCGACATCCCACTACTCATGCGATAAGCTTTATCGTATTTCTTTTCTTCGTCACTAGATTGAAACATCTATTTCACATTCGTTGAACTAGCCTCTACATCCCTCAGCCCCTCCGGCATGGAGCACGGTGATGATGACGCCTTGGACGGTTATGAGAGCGACCTGAGCACGGATGACTTTCGTCACGGGCTCGATGCCGACTTCAAAGCGTCCATGTCTCAGATCTTCTCTACTTCTCGCAGTGCGCTTCCAGACGATAAGCCCGACATTTTCGTCTCCTTCCACACGCTTCCTCGTGTCCCTCTTGGAGGCCTGTCCGTCCACGGAGTGGGAAACATCGACATGCCCCTGACAAGTGCGCAAGCACAACAGCTCATTGAGGTGGCTTGCGAGGCGAGACTCTCGCAGGGGAAATCCAATACCATCCAGTTCTGCGATTGGCGAATATGGGAATTTGACAAGTCGCAGTTCGCCCTGGATGAATCCATATGGCCAGTCTTCATTCAAGGCTGCATGGAAAAGGTGGCCAACGGCCTCGGCATGCCACAAGAGACGGTGAAGATTGAGCCTTCAAAACTTCTGCTGTTTGAGGAATGTGCTTGCTTTTACAAGGCGCATTTGCAGTACGTCGCTCCCACTTGTGCAACCATGCGTCGCTCTGTGCTGTTCTAACTTTCGTTTCCTTGGGTGTCCAACAAAGAGCGGATAATACCGACAATCTGCTCGGCCATTTGGTCGTATGCCTTCCGTCCGACCCTCAGCGCCAGAATATTGTCGTCTATGGCGATGGCAAGCCAAAGGTATTCAGACCGCACGAGGCAGACCAGTCCTTGGCCTGCTGGTGCCGGAACTTCGAACCATTCCGGATAGACGACGGCTACTTCTGGGTTCTGGTCTACAATATAACCAGCGCCCTCACCATCGCGAAGCCTCCGCCTCCGTTGCCACAGTCTGATGAACGCGCCCTTCGTCATACTCTAAGGCGCTGGTTGGCCGCAGACGCAGCATCGCGTCAGTCTTCCGTGTTCCATGTGCTAGATAATCAGGACATGACGGAGAGTCCTTATTCTTGGCAGATAGAAGATTGTATCGCCCAGATGAGGTTTTCCGGACATGACTTAGCTCGAGTTCTTGCCCTCAGAAAACTGGTAAAGAAGCTTCCCTTCGAGCTCTTCTTTGCACAGATTCGGAGACAGGAAACAGAATGCGGAGATGGTCCCACCAATTGTGCTAGTCAGCGTATCACGTCGCTCTTGGACGTTGCGGGCCGTGAAGTGGCCAGGAACATTCCTTTCTCCAAACATGACATTGATGAAGACAGCTTCCGGGATAGCAAGAGGCGGCAGAATATGAACGAAGGATATCATGGAATGGTGCGTCCACCTGCTTTCATTACCATACCACGAGGAGATACACGCGCGTGTCACCTCCTCCACTTCCTGCACACGTTTCGCGTCTCGCTAAGGCTCTCTACAGTGGCTGAAGAAAACATATGCATATTGTGTAATGGTAACTTGAAACCTTCAACTCTTCTTTTTTCCTCCTTCCAGTTCGGTAGCTGCCCGTTCTTCCGCTGACATTGACTTACCTAGGCTGCCGTTCTCGTCCCAACCGAAAATCTCTTACGCTTTTTCCTTTCTCGTTACGGGCCTGAGCAGTGCCTGTCCGTGGACTGCGTCCCCTCTTTCCTTGCCTACTACGCTCAACAGTGTCTGTCGGAAGCTTGCTCGCCGCTTTCGGCTAGGATATTGAGAGAATCATGTATAATTCTCTGGGATACCCCAGATCATGACAAGGTAAATTGGTCTGTGATGAAACCGCAAGTGGAGCACGACACATTCTTGGTCGTTTTAACGGCTCTCATTGCACTCGAATGGTATCCTCTATTCAATAAAATCGCTGGCTGTCATAATAACGACCTGCCTCTGGGCTTCTTTACTTGGTTGATCGAATGGATCGGCCAAGATGGCGAGCTAGAACCTGGCAAGATTGATGCCTTCTTTAATGCTATCGAGACAGGGTACGTGTTTTTTTTTTTCCTTTCTTTTTTTTTGTCGCCGCCTGGCATGACATGCTATTGCAATCCCAGCGCCTAGGCCTCTGAGGAAACTAACTCTGCCAGATTATCTGCTGCCATTTCCTCGTATTATCAACCTTATACCCAACTCAAAGCAGCCGAAATCCTCCTAACTGTACCAGGAAGAGAGCATAAACGGAGATGGATCGAAGTCCACCCAGAGGGTCGTTTGGTTCGACGACTGATGCAAAGGAATGTTGAGTCTTCTGCATCCAAGGGGCTAACGAATGGGGATGGACGAGCACTAGCCGAATCGTGTCTATATTTTGTAAACCCAACCAGGGCCTTGCCAGAAGCGTACGCCACGACGTCTTTCCAAATTCTGTCCTCTTTTTTTTTTCCCACCTCTTTTTCGCCCCTGTCTTCTATTTCTTTCTGTTCTTCGTCTCTTCCTCTCCATTACACAACCCCCCCCCCCCCCCCCCTTTTTTTTTTCCCCCTTCTTTTCTTCCCTTTTCAAGTCGAGAGTACTAACGTATTCCACAGCCTATCTAAAATCGATCCTGGAACCCAGCCTGTGCCCTTTCTTGAGTTCCTATCCCAGTTACATGACTTTATCGATCAGGGACTACTGTACGAAGCACCACTTTTAGATCTCTATCGAACAGGCGTCAAGGCCCTCATTGCTTCACCAGCCTTCACACGAATGGAGGGGACTATATTTTTAAGTCCGCCAGGGACAGCCTTGGGAAGGCGTCATACCGAAAAATCTGTCCTTCAAGAACATCAACTCAGATTGCACTGCCTACCTCTGCATATGTTTTTTGTCGACGTTATAGCCTCAAGCTCAAAGGACGACGACATATGGACACTGCTCGTCTCCAGAATTATTGAAGTAGCACCGCTACTACACTCTGACACTTTTGCTACTTTGTGGCTGCCCCTCCTCTATGACATTTGTGAAGGGGATAATGGCGATGAAGTACGCAAAGCACCCCGTTTTGGAGAAGTCTTTTGGGCATTGGTCAACGCCTTTGTCAACATCTTTGTAGGCCCTTATCCGAAGCCCCTTGTGCGAGATCCGGTCCGCTGCTCCTGTAGCGATTGCAAAGGATTGAACAGGTTCTTGGTCGATCCCTCACTCAAGGTTGGTCGGTTCACGGCCAGTCGCAAACGCCATAGGCATATCAAGCGTCAGCTGGATCTCGACTGCATGGGCTATGAAACCGAGGTCCAAATCGTCGGCAGGCGCCGGACATTAATCCTAACGAAGACGGTAGACAGGTATATCCTTGCGGAGGAGCGCTGGGACTGGAAGGCTCGGCGGGCCGAAGCAGCCATGATTCTTGGACGCTTCGGCCGAGATTGCTTGCGGAAGTATCTCGGGCGCAACTGGCTGACGTGGCTGAGTATGGCTCATCTTGGGGGAGGCGGGCTCAGTGAAGAGCAGCTGCGGACCGCGTTGAGAGAGAAACTGAAGCGAAAGACGTCTGTGGAATTTGATGGAATGGACCTGAGCGATTGAGCCTCGGCATGACATGAAACTCAGAAAAAATGGAGACAGCTATGTTTACGGAACTCGATGTTTAATACCCCCTTGTAAGTAAATCATCGCAGGCATAGACTAGAATGTGCCGGAGGGGACTTGATGCAGATGTGTCATTTTCTGTATATAAAGACATTTACGGACATGTTTCGGCCAGAGAGGCTCAAGTGTATAGATAGTTTACGAAAGAAGGCTAGTACATTAATGTGATGGGTGTATGTTGTGATGGGCAAACTGATTTGCGGGTATCTTGTCTCGTTCACTCACGGAATGTGGTATGTGTAAGTCTTGCCAGCCGTTGATCTTCTTCTTGCTAATGCTATGACTTGTGAGATGAACTCATTTCAGCTGCGAGAGCAATGCTCAGCCTCCTACTTTCAGACTATGGGGGTCACCAAAAGAGATGTTCAATCCTCATTAATCACGACGTTTTCTGCGTCTGAAGCAATCGAGACATTCCACAACAAAGTCCAGTCCTTGCACTGCCGCTCCATCATGCCGTCAACCACCTCTTCACCCTGGGTATTGACTTTGGGCGGCTCAATGGTCTCGTCCGCTTGGCAAAGGATCGTCTGTCAATGACTCTGTCAGCTACATATGAGGGATGTATAGTCAGGGTGGGACTATACTTGACGCAAGTAATCGAAGCAATGCAGCCAATGGTCGACTTCCATTTCCCGACTATGGTGATGCTGATGCTGATGCTGATCGTCGTCTGCGTGATCTAATGGACCATCCGTACTTGAAAGTCTTTGAAAAGCACCTCTGATCATGGCTAGACAGTGAAGCTGATGAAACATGGAGATGCCATAGAGGTGTTTGGTGCCTTTGTTATCGACTTTGACAATGAAGCCGCCGTTGGGCGTGAGGAGCTCGTCCCACAGATGGTCGAATTCGCGACTCATGTTCTTGTATGCTTCATGCTCGCTAAAAGTTACGTTTCTCAACACAGTATCTGGGCGATGAAAGGGCATATGATGAGGCAGAGGGGGCCCATAATGCTTAGTGGCATATAGTATGTTGTACGCTGATAAGGCCAAGATGCAGAACCAAACGATGAGACCTAGGGTGAAGAGATGGAGTGACATTGGTTGACGGGCTTTGGATATCTTTAGTGTGTCAGCCATGATGGCCAGAGAGCTGAATAACGAGGAGACACCGGTCATGAGGCGGATGTGTCCGAATGTCTCTAATTGTTGAATGATGCTCAAGAGGTTGATGAGGCCTGAAAAACGTACTTGACAATTAGCACTGAGACGTCTGGATATCCGGACATGGCAGATGAATGACCTGTATCCATGGCCGGCACATGCAATTCGCTGCTGACAGAATGACCTTTCCTGTACAGAGCAATCCTCAAAAGCCGCGGAGTTGGGTAAACTTGTCCGGTAAACCATAGGAGTAGCCTTAGAATGCTTCCAAGATGGGCAGCAGACTTACACGCCCCTCCTCATGAGCAAGTGTGTAGTACGGCGTATGTGGCCGAAGTGGTATTCAGACTGGACTCGACAGCTGGCAAAGTTATGCTGTAGGCTTGGAAAGATCAGCATGATGGTGTCACAGAATGCAGACTTGACCCCATACATGTACATATGTTGTATCACGGACTTTTCCTCATTGACTGCGGTACAGCCGGTTAGCAGTATCCCGCGTGTCACTCCTTGGGAAGTGCCGTATCTTGACATCCTCGTCTTCTTACAGAGCAGTTATTTGCTAATCTAGAGCAGCCTTGATAAGTGTTTTATCACAAAGAGGCTAAGCAGAGTTACCACAAAAGGACTGAAAGCGTTCGGTCTTCTCTACAAGGCAGTGGGAACGCAAATCTCACGGGTAGATTGCAATGATCGAGTATGATCAAGTCAACATGATGACGCTCATCAATTCAATTACTCCTTCTTGAAGATCCCGTATTCATAAACATACTATACCCTTGACTTACTATCTAAGACCGTAGGCATCAACGTCTCCGTATTCTATCCATGCGCGCTTCTTGTCTTTCAGAGCCAGGACATTCATCAAGCCAGTTTGAGACTACTTGGTCAGCAGCGTGTAGCCCTGGGCAAGAGGTCCTGCAATATCTTCAGCTGGTATCATGGTCGAACCGCTGTCAGCCCGCTTGGTACAGATTCTGTAGTAGTTTCCCAGAGATCCAATCTCTTGCTCGCCATCTGTACTTGCTTCTATAACTTGTTTTTAATCTAAGTTATGTGTTCATTTCCAACGTCTTTGGGCTTACCATGTCTCTGTTGAGGCAGGACAGGCGCAGAGACTGAAACGGCAGATGCCACAATAATCGAGAAGGCGCATGGTGTAGATGGGTAGCAGAATAATATGTAGCTTTGTATTGAGAAAAGATTGCCCGTTCGGGTTGGAGAGATGATGGTAGATGCTGGCTTCTATCACCGGGCCGAAGCCAACGTCCCCGGCTTATATACGTCTTTTGTTGCTCATAACAGCACACGTTACGATTACTCTTTCTTTCTCATACAGCTTCTGTAGTGTTCGTCGCGGACCTAATGTTCTCTCAGTGTTTCACAGGAAACCCACCCATCCGTGGCAAGGGGCGGCATTCAATCGTCCTGCAAGCCGAATCCAGTTCATCTGTAGCCAATCCTGTCGACGCCGCCTTTGGGACCAATGCAGTAATTGAATAATCTCCCTGTTTTCTTTTAGCCCATAAGCCATGTCGCTCTGCTGGCCAAGCTTAGCCTCCCGAGAATGGGGCTTGTACTCCTTTGATACGTCTCCTCTCTCCGAGTCTTGCCCATCCCTAGACCCTGCTTGCCATACTATTGAGATTTGCTGATATCTCGTTGGTTCATTTCTCTTCTTCTCCAATAAGTACTGCTTTGTTGGTTCAGAGGAAACACCAAACTTCCCCAAGTTGTCTTCTCAATTCTTGGTTGTGCCTTTCGTCCATGATGGGGCTTCACAACTGGCTCGAGTGGAAATACCGCAGCTCGTCTGCTATAGACAGCGATCTCGACGCGCAATCTTTGCTGTACGAAATAAATTCCAAGCCAAAAAAAAAAAAAAAAAAAGAGGAATTCGAACCAGTTGTCTATCAATCTTGCAATGGTTTTGTGGCAGCGCCTGTTTATATGCTTTCCTGACGGCGGCTTTAATCCGCTGGGCTTTCCTAAATGTCAGGGGCTGTTCGCGCGATAGCCTCATATACTGTAACTCAAATCCTCTCTCCTGTTTTACACATTACTTAGAGGCTAATAGCAATTACAGCTCCTGCTCACACTGCCGTTGCATATGAACAGGTGACGTTTAATGACGACTTGGGTGGCAGAAGCCCTTTCGTGGGTGAGCCGCGTGAAGAGCTTCATAACGCCTGGCGAGAGTTGCTCAAGTGTATGTCTTTACCTTGAAGAAGAGGGTATCTAAGGAAAAGTCAGAAAGGCTGATATAATATATACAGACGGCGATATTCGAGTGACCGACGACGATTTGGCCAAGATCGATCGCACATCAGTCTCGCTCAATGATGCCCAGGGTGGTTATCTAGTCTCCCTAAGGTAGATGTCTATCATGAGCTTCACTGTCTTAACGTCATCAGGATGCAAGTATACCGAGAATATTATCCCGACAAGCACAGCAAAATGAGGCAATTCGAGCATGTGGATCCACTGTATCGACCTGCTTCGACAGGTCCTCATGTGCCACGGCGATATATCGCTTCAGACCTACGGATGGATCGACGGTTACCGATGGCCGTGGCCGAATTTCACGGTTCAGCATGAGTGTCACAGCTGGGATAAGTTGACAGAATGGGCAGGACAACATTGGGTTTCCTAATCTATACGGACCCATCTTGACTCATCCTGAGCTCGGTAAGGCTTTGCCAATACTCTTGGCTTGAACAGTTGACTGACTTTGTTCATCTCTACAGGCGTCTCCTATCGCGGCGATGAGATCATATAGATAGCTTCGGGGTGAATGACATTTAAGTTTCTGAGTCGTAGGCCGTATGTGCAAAATGAGGATTGATCCTGGGTATGATTTCGCTCAAGGACTACCTTTCCTTTGAGTTTATAGATGAACCTGAGATCTACGCACCTACATAGTTCTTACGTCTACAGAGAAGCCAGATGCTCATTCACAAGGAATCGGCACTAGTTCTTCTGTTTTGTAAAGGGACCTTCACTCTCCTCTGGGCCTCTTCTTGTCGCATTCTGAAAGCCACCGGGACAGTTGTTCCGAACAACATCCCTTTCAGCCATATATGGTCAATGGTGCACAAGAAACCTGATGTATCAACTCGGCGTCACTGTCAACTCGGAGGATCCATGCCGTTAAACAGCACGCTTTCAGGCCGCATTGTCACAAGTGGCAAACGCGACCACTATACACCATTGTCCAGAAAGCCCTTTTTCCATCTATGATCCGTCAAGTCTCGAGGAAACTGGTGTAACCTGATCATGTATGAGTTATCTCCGTGTCACTAACATGAGGGGCATCCCGTCTCTGGGAAGTGTCATTGGGGTATCGTATATTCATGGACCATTCGGATTCATCGTATATACCGGGGACATGCTCATGGTGTTACTCTCGTTCTGTAGTGTAACGATCGGGATGACGGATTCGGCATTTGCGTCTCCTGTATCTCCGTCCAATGGCTTCGTACAATGAAAGCGGCTTCTTATGTAGTGCTCCGTGACCAAGTCATACGTGTACTCTAGCTTAGACAGCCGTACAACCTCAAAGTGTTTTCCTCCCATCTCTGCCGTCGCGGCCCGTGCCGGCAGTGGCGATATTTGTGTTGCTCCGGCAGAAGTAACACAGAGAGTCACACTTTATGTAGTCCTAAACACCTGCTTACCGTACTTCTCTGCATGACTGCATCTTCGGCCGGCTCCGGTCCGTGAAGGCGAGAGTAAGCCTCTGGGATGTCTACTTTAGCTGTCACATACTGCCGACTTGTTACACTACAGAAAGTAGCTTATGTGAATTGTTCTTGCCGCTGGATTACTGGTCACATACATGAGAATATGCTTAACCCAGCAAAGATTGTCCTTGCCTGCACAAAAGAACCTGTGAACCTTTCCTCAATCGGCATGCCGAATTTCCATCCTCTGTTGCCACTTGCCACCATTATAGATGGAGACCCCCTTAGCATATTCATGTCGTCTCTAGCTGTAGCCTATGAATAGATAGCTGCCTCCAGTAGGAGAGGTGATATAGCACGGGTTGCATCCGACCAGCCACAGAGTATGCAAAGACGAAGGGGGCGTAGCATGAAGGCTGGCAGCTGGAAAAAATCACACCATAGACTTGAACTCAGTTGAGAGAACTGCGCTTGTTGCGTCCGCATAGCCAAATCAAGAGACTCAGCAACTACAGATGGTCTTCATTTGCCTCTGTGACTGTATCTGTTGACTCATGATTAGCCAGTTCTTGGAATGCTATTCTACAAATATCGTAGCATTGGCGTGTACGCCGTTGGGCTGTCGTATCACAGAATGTGAGTGATGGCCATAACAGTTACGTTGGCTTTGATCATTTCTTGAAATAGACGAGGGGTATTGAGCTACAGTTATGATGGTTTGAACAAACTAGCTGTAAGTTATAGTATATGGGATTTGAAGCCGTGGATATTCTTTGGAGATGTAGATTCAGCTGCGCCTCATTTATAAACTCAACATTCAATTGAGACAAATATATAAGAATCACCTACAATAGATTCAACTTCTTATGATGCTGAATAAACCCTGATACACTTTGACGTCAAGACCATAAGTGAGTCTTATGGTATAATTTCTATTGGATATGCTGGACCTAAAGAAATGAAAAGAGGCTTAGCAGTTGTTATTGCCGCAAACGCTACTTCTTCAACATACCGAGTTTAGGATGCACGAGGATATCCCCATATAAGCTTGGTGCTTGATGCCTTCTTGCCCAATCTACTATAGCGTCCCAGTTTTTGCACTCGTGAGCGACCCGAAAGTTCGGCCACGGGTACAAACGATCCATCCTCCAGTCATACGTAGAGACAGCTACATCAGCTTCACAAATAAGCGATTGGCGAATCATGTCGATGCAATGACCGACGTGATCAAGCTGGCCCTCTCGCTGAGACTCAGGGAATGAAGCGTTGTAGTAAGATCGGAAGATGTATTGGCGTGCGTAGTTTAGACAATGCAGATTGTGGAAGACATCGAGATTGAAAATGACTCGTTCGGTCCCATCGTTGAGCTTGACTGAATCTGGGACATTGAGTTGATCGAGAGATATGGCCAGATTTCGATCTGTTTCTTGCGTCAGCTACTTTGACAGTCGATACGAACTACGTAAGATCCATTTCAATGTTAAATCTTACACGAATTGATCCATGGCTTCTCTACTCTCCAGGTATACTAGCCCAGACTAGGGACAGGGTATCTGTGGGTGCGTGTCACAGGTCAACATCCCCGCATAGCGCTGCTCATCTATCGAGTTGTGCCAGTGTATATGGCTGGACGACAATATGGAGATACTCCTCGAAAAGTCCCGTGGGACTGCATGTGGCTGAATGAGAGGGCGTACATCATTCTATGCACAATCCCCTTAAAAGCTGTCTTTGAGGCAAGTCTAAGTATCGCGAGATGGTGTCGTAACAATGGCACGATGCGTAGCTATGGTTGTAACAGTTTGAGATGCCTTTAGCTCATCATACAGGCTGTTTCGCAAACCCAAAGAACTCTCGGGTCTATCAGTCACGTTCCCCACGTAAATCTCTTTAGCAACCAGCAATTGAGACATAAGTTGGAGTTCCTAGGCGATACATTTCACTCTTCACTTTTCACTGTATAGACTTGGACAAAGGTCGTAGACAAAACACATTCAGGGTTTACAGACTTGATGTGGAGAGCAATGAATCTACCGGTCCGTCACTGGGCGAGATACGAGCCTTTGCAAGCTCTCAAGACAAATACCAGAACACGGATAAGGTGGTTAATATTTTTCGCCATCAATGCGGCCTCAGTCTTTCTGTCTTTGGCGCTTTTCGTCTTTCTTGCGCGGAGGATAACCCTGACGAATGCTACGATCCGGGACAATGGTCTCATTTACTGTCAGCATAATCGTCAAATCCCCGTTAGCTGCTCGTGAATACTAAATGGTTTTGCTCTCTTAGCTCCTGTTCGAAGCGCGGTAGCCTATGAAGCACGCATCATTGACTAGTCTGTTCGAACTGTGTTCCACAAGGGACCCAGTCCCGAAACTGACGCGGCATGGTATCAGCTGCTCAAGTGTATGTCGCGCGGCCAGCAAATTCCCTTTCTCGTAGCTAACGTGAGCCATATACAATAATATTGTAATCTCAGACGAAGACCTGCAGCGCCTTGACAGAACTTCCGTTGCGTTGCGTAACATATCAGGATATTTGGGCGGACTCGACGTCTTTCACCAGCTTCACTGTCTAGTACGTCAAGCGTCTACTTATGTCAGTCATATGGAGCTAATTGGGTAATAGAATTATATTCGAGAGAATGTCTATCATGATTATTACATGCCAGACACCAGCATCGACAAAGATGAACATTTATGTGAGTGACCTATAGAGTAGATGTCCACACAGTGGCTCGTAATTTGCTAACGAGGCTCCATAGTTCATTGCATTGATCACTTGCGAGGAATTCTGCAATGCCATGGCAATATTGCTGTACATACTTTTGTATGGAATGACAAAGTCCGCTTTCCCGTGATGAACCCTCAAACGGAGCATGTGTGTCGCAAATGGGAGCCTATTGTCAACTGGGCTAAGAGACACTACCCGTACAGCAAGGATGGCATTATCTTGGAGAATCCTCAACTAGGTAGGGGCATTGACTCCCGTTCTATAAGCTTGTGCGTGATATTCGCTGACAGTATTCCTCAGGTATCATCAGACCAACAAGATGGAACGAAAGCCAAACATAAGGTATCCTTCACATCAGTGAATATTCAGGTTGGAACTAAGGCAAAGAGCTACCCTGGGGGCCCCCAATAGGAGCCTGGGTATAGAAGCCTAAGACAGATAACTGATGACTAGATTGAGGATTATCAATGGATATCTCACCACCAGATAATGTATAGGTAATGGAAAAGAGTAAAGTACTTGAAGAGTAATAGGCAGATGAGGCCGACCGGAGCTGTATCCGAGATGAGTTGGCTTGCTTCGTGTCAAATATTTCTCTATGCAGTTGTTCCATGGACAGCAGACTGCGTACGCTGCTGGCCCAGAATAAGTACACACCGAAATTATCTATGAAGGCCCTGCTCGGCATGCGTGACTACATAATACATTGTACCTAGGCAGAATCAGGCAATCAATGACAATCCGTAAATGCTCAGCTGAATGTTGGGGCTTATATAGCAGCCTATAGGTACTGATGGCTTGTACAGCCTTCTGTCCAGACTTATTCATTCTTTTCCCTCTACATCACCGCAGAACTTACACAGATGAATTCAAAAATATGCCCTTCCTAATGCGGTCGCCTTCCTGTCTCGTCATTAAGTAGGGATACTCCATTGAGCCAAACTAGGAAGCAAGACCCTTCGGTTAAGAGCGGCCCGTTCCTAGCGCCAGCTTGGCAATTTGCTTAAATTGAACATCTGTCTCTAAGGCAGCGAACCTATTCCTTTCTACTACGCCATCTTGCTCGCTTAATCGAGTGACGCCGCTCTGGAAAGCTGATTGTAGGCTCTTTCATCTTGATTGGGAAGGGTTAGTGTGGCCTTAGTCTCCGTTCTCGCTGCCATCCACAGAGCAAGAATTGATGCTCCACAAATACGAATACGGTTATGAAGAAGCTCCTAATTTTTTGAAAGATCGTGGCTGAAGCGTGATCCCATTGAACTTGGGTCCGTATAATTGGACAGATGATGCCAGTGTCCGTACAAGAGCAGCCTCTATGACAGCTCACAACATGAGATATTGCATCGCCACTTAGCCCGCTATTCTGCAGGCAATTCCCTTTCTATTCGCAGGTCATATTCTTTTGACTAAATCTGTGAATGACAATATCTCGAGGCGGAATGATGCCGCTCAGCAAATTCGGCCTCGTCACACACATCTGGCTACACTGGGAAATCGCCTGTACAGCCATTAGGCATCATCAGCCCTGTTCCCTGGCTTTCATGGCTTAGCAGCCAGCACATTACCTGACCAGTGGGTCGAAAAATCTTGTGGTTGGGGTCCTGGGCCTGACAAGTCAAGAAGAAAACGCCATATGCAGCCCTTTTGCCAGCGCATGTTGCATCGGTGGGTTGACCGGTGGGCTGAGCAGTTGAAGCATGTCAACCCAACTCAGCCGCATGAGGCAAAAGGCAAGATATTCAAGCCCATTCAAGTTATTTTAAGCCTTCCAGAGCGCGCCTTATTTTCTGCCTTCTGGATCATGCGCCCTTCCAACGCCTTTTACTACCTAATTAAGAAGTGCTACCAAGTTAGCTTTCACAATGGACCCTGCCTCCAATGCAGTTAGCATCTTCAATTTCATACTCGATGGCTTCAGTCGCATACAGTTGGCACGGGAATTTGAAAACGAATTCGAAAGATATCAACTGAAACTCGACATCATCCAGATGCGCCTCTCGCGTTGGGGCGAGGCTTCAGGCATCCTCCAGAACACAGGTAGTAACCTGAATGTGTCTCAGCCCATGGACCACGGCGCCGGCAGCCCACAAGCTGTGGAAGCAACGGGAACTGGCCCGGAGAATGTCTCAGAAGAACCAGAGAAGAAAGTAGAGGAGACGCTGACGGCAATTCGAGACACCCTCCTCAAAGCGAAACGTGATGCCACGAGGATGAAGACAGGCCTCACGACCAACAATAGCCAGCCGCTTGATCCCAACGTCTGCATGCCTTCTGACCTGAGAAGAATTCGCACTCGACTCACAGGATTCCTGGACAAGCGACGTGTCCAGACAACCAAAGTGGTTAGCAGCATCAAATGGGCTTTCTACAAGAGGGATCACTTCGACAGGTTCATCGCAGACATCTCCGCGCTTACGGATGAGCTTGAGAGGGTCATCTCTCCCGATGGCCTGGAGAGAATCCGGAGCATCAGCAGCGAAGAATGCAAGAGTCTGAATAAACCTAATCTAGAGGACCTAAAAGACATGGCAGAGGGCTGCGACCCTTGGCTGGAGAGCGCCGTAGAAAAGGCGCTCGAACAGAAACAGCGCGACGCTGCCAATTATTCTATCAGGCAATCACACAACACCGGCATGGTGACGGGCGTTCACCATGGAGACATCAAAGGCGTCAGCAACGGGAATAACACTGCCATGACGAACAATTGGGGCAAGGTTTAAGGCATCGCATCGCCTTGACTATATGGACATACCCATGAAGTATTCTACTTCCGTGTACCAACAAAGAGACAGTAGCTAGGGCTTTGTAATGATAACGTCTTTTTTTATTCTATACCGAGTCATGAATTGATGATGTTGGACCCAACACCATGTTTCTTCTGCTGGTAGGGCTGGATCCGTATGAACGAATGGGCACGCACAGAACGGGCTCATCGTAATCGGCCGTATCCTTGTCGTATCATTGGCTTGTCAGTAAAGCAGTAGCTGTTCTGTAATTTTTCCTTCTCTTTCTTCTGTTTTTCCCACTGGATGGCGCAATCCAAACATTCAGCTGCATACCCTTGCCAAAATCAGCACGTGTGCCGGCCAACACGCTGCCTCGTATTGCCTTATGAACGCACCATGGCTTCTAAGCAGTATGCTTTTAGGAAAAAAGGATTGAATGGCCTATCATTAAGCCGATTACCGGTCCCTGTCAAGCTGTCCTGCAGCCCTGAACGCAGAGAAAGCGACAGGGAACCGTGACCAGTAGCTACCATCACTCACGAACCAGGCAGTGTCAGGTTATCCGTGTTCACGGAGGATTTTGTTGCCTCCGCACCAGAGGGCCGGCGCATACGGAGTGTCATTCGGTCGCAATCCCCTGTTTCGCCAACTCCGATAGTCCGCAGCCTCCTGTTTAAGCTGTTCAAGGGTCTGGAGGATCCACACAGGCATGTCCTAGGGCTCGAATAAGGATGAGACGGTGTCATGCTAATACAAAATTAGAAGCATGCCTTCTGCAGGCCGCCAACCTCGTCACTGAAAGGAGACAACGGCCAGGGATCTACGGACTGTCGAGCTCGGTGATAGGAAGGCAAGACTACATAGCTAGACCTCATGCTCCGTCCATACTACTAAAAAGAGACAAGAGCACACCCCCATCGCAGTCGCAAACCCTACAAGGGCCATATCCTACGGCCTTTTTCCCATGCCTTGGCAGCCCAATTGCTTCTTTTCTGCTATGACATGGAGCGCGGATGTTGGGCATCTCATACCCACCCCTTCAGTATAGCGGCTGAGGGAATCCGCGCGTGGGCCGGCGAGCCAACGATCCGTCTAAAATGTTACCAGACTTGCCAAATGGGTGTGAATGAAGAGGAGATCTCTGATACATGGGGGCTCTCAATACAAGTTCTTTCCTCAGTGCTGCTATCACGTCCAGTCTAGTATACCCGGTGGTGAATGATCGGTCCGAGCCGCAGATGTCTTAATAATGGCATTAGACGAAATCCGACCCTTGCAGAGACGTTATCATATGTAGAAGAAGGCTATATTTGAATCCCATGAGAATGATGCACCGAAGAACCTGGGTGCAGGCGACTAAGTAGGGGCCTGCATGCAGCCTGCCGGTAGCTGAACGGGACAAATGTGATGGACTCATGGCTTATAGCAACGTCTGATTGGCGAAGGGTCCATAGGGTCTCATCCGGAGGGTGGTGTACTCGAGGCTGCTCTCGCCACGGTAAGCATTCAGCTCGAGGGATGATCCATATCTATCCATTGATGGTGTGTTAGCCTCTATATCAGGAATTTCGCAGCATGACGCATGGAAGATCACTACCTTAAAGACAGAACATATAGATATAAATTTGCTTGATGATGAGAACATGAGTGCCTTGAACGATGTTCTAGGCGGATTTGAACCATACGTTATATCAACTCTGAACCGATAACTTTCTGTATCTAACGACGGCCGTCTGACTACTCATTCTGCATTGAAAGTCATTGCAAATAATATCTGCCAATAGGTCAATGATGTTAAAGCCTACTTCACAACACCAACTTTCTTTTTGCCAAATCAAGAAGTAGCTCAGTGCCTTATCGCAATGTCCGGCAGCAACTTCAGCATAACCCAGCAGCATAATGTTGGACTGGTACAGGGTGTACACTTTGGCGACAACGTCTTTTGTAAGTCTCTAGAAGCCATATTTTCTAAGCCCCCAGTACGACTAACGTATTACAGATGATCACAGTAACAAGTCATCCTTGTCCCCAAAGCACATTGCATCGGAGACGCATAAGAAAGTGAAATCAGAATGGGAGATCTCAAGAACCTGCAACTGGCTGATGCAGAAGACTGAATTCCAAGCATGGAGGAAGATGGAGGCCGAATATTCCTTCCTTTGGCTCTATGGCCGTCGTATGTTTCTTCCTGTCATCTAACGGGCAAGTCGGAGCTGACCAAGTATCACGTAGCTGGATGCGGGAAATCAACGCTGATGTAAGTGTTCATCTCGGATGTTAGGATTGTGAATGAGCAAACACTAACCTTTTGCGGTTCAGATCTCGTGTGATTGAGAGCATCCATCAAGACGAGTTCACCGCAAGAGGCCATGACAATATCCACCTACTCTACTTTTACATCGGTTATGGAGATGATCGAGAAACAGAAAAAGTCTATAGAAATATGTGGATAACCTTTTGGCAGCAGGCAGTAGGGAGTGCTCAAGAACAGTCGATTGATCCTTTTGGACACGGCACCCCTCCCGAGGTAATCGAGGAGCAGCTATTCAAACTATTGGTCTCATCTCATCGCGATATATACATCATCATCGATGCTCTGGATCAACTTAGCCCGCGGTCGCAGTACTTGCTGCTGAAGGGTCTCAACGCCTTGATTGAGCAGCTGAGAGACGAGGCGAGTGATCGTCGCCTTAGTGTAGCCATCAGCTCCCGAGACTGCAATGGAATCGACCAGCTGCGAGCGCATACACTGTTTCCTATCGAAGTTACTGCCACCACCAACAGGCGTGACATTGAGGTCTACTTGGAGAAGAATCTCACATCAGCACTGCTGTCGAAAAGACCAAAGCTTAGGAAACGGGTCTTTGATGAACTGAACAACATGGCAGACGGAATGTCAGTACAAGCTATCAGCATATATCCTCTGTCTCTCTCGCCCATACTGACGTTTTATGGCTTAGGTTCCTATGGGTGAGCTTGCAGACATTAAACATCTGTGGCCTGCAAATGGAATCACAAGTCACAAAAGCCTTGAAGAACCTCGTTCCACCAGGGGAGATGCGCACAATGTACCAAACCTATGCTGATGGATTCGAGACCGTGGAGGAATCGATTCAGCAGCAGATATCACAGAGAACAATGGCTCTCCTCACTCAAAGTACAGGAACAATGTCGCAAGACGTCCTCCTCGTAGCGCTCTCTTTGGACGCCAGCGGAGTCATCGACCAGGGCATCTACGAGGACTTGATCACGGATCCCAATCTAGTTGTCCGTTTCTGCAATCACTTGGTTCGCACCAATGAGCAGCTTGGCGTCTTTCAATTCTGCCACCAAACCATTTTTGAGTTCTTCAGAGGCTACAAACCAGCTCTTTATAACTATCGGCTTGCAAAACTCTGCTTGTCTTACCTATGCGCGCCGGAGTTCTCTCTAGGTCCACGAAGCGACGCTACGTGGTATAGCCCCGGTAGCCTCCGGCCGATGTTGCAGAAGCATCCTTTCTTACTGTTTGCATCTTCAACATGGGCCGGCAGTCTCAAGAAGAGCTTTGGGCCTGAGACAGGTGGACCGATCCAGGAGAGCCACGCTGGAGTTCTCAGTCTGCTTGAGATACTCTTCAATAAAGATTGCGCAGCTGAAGAGAGAGACAATCTGCAGCTAGCATTTCAAGTGTATCTGCTGACTCTAGGCAAAAAGATGCCGAAAGGAGTTTGCCATGAACATATTATAAGCTACTTCGCTATCGTCGAATTCTTCGACATCTTCAAGGAGAGGCAATGGTTCGACCTTGAGAAGGCGGATGACGATGGGCTAATGCCAATCCATTGGGCTATACAGAACGAGAACGAACCTGGAGATGTTGTTAATGCCGTAAAGAAACTGATTGATCACGGCGCTGACATCAATGTGAAAGACAAGCAAGGCCGCACTCCGCTATACTACGCATCTCAGTATGGGAACCTCGCGGTGGCGCGACTACTTGTCAAGCGGAACGCCCAGCTCGACATCACAAACAGGGATGGAGAGACGCCTCTGGTTGTCGCCTGCAGAAAGCATCATCACGATGTAGTATTGTATCTCGTCAAGGCGAAATCGGACGTCAAGATGCAAAGCTCGTTTGGCACCGCTCTACAAACGATTTCCTTGGTCGGGTGCTGCGTTTGTGCAGAAGCCATACTTGACAGCTATGGAGAGTCGGAAATCACTGAAAGCGAAGGGCCATTTGGCACATCTCTTCATGCCGCGGCGTTCCACGGCCACTCGGCGCTGGTTAAGCTTCTCTGCTCGAGATTGACGGACATCCGTGCGACTCATCGAACATACGGGAGCGCTTTAACTGCTGCAGCTACCGGATTTAACCCCGGACTAGATCCGGCCCCGTTCAAGGAGATTTTTGAGGAACTAATCAAGCGCGGAGTGGATGTTAACGATCGAAGTGGTCTGGTCGGACCGGCTCTCCGCGCAGCAGCATATCACGGGAGCTCGGAGCTTGTCAAACTGCTGTTGGACATGGGCGCCAAGGTTCGCAAAGCCAATGGGCCAATGGGCACGGCATATGAAGCTGCGGATCATCGTGGCCATCAACACGTCAAGAGGATATTATTGGTGGCTGACCCGAAGGCTGCCACCTACGGCAGAGCCCATGCTGCAAAGCCGCACGAGCGTCAACAGATCCAGCGGAAGGTGTTTAGGGCCACTGTCAAAACGAGCAGCATGGACACTATCAATAGTCTCGTCAGCCAATTTGAGAGATTTTTTGAGAGGGAGATTGCAAAGGGTGAAACACCCTTCCTGAGGACCCTGGCCAAACTTGGTCAAAACGCCTTCCAGGACGTGATACTTCTGGCCACAAAATTACGAAGTGACACCAACCATTCTACGAAGGAACGCAAAAATGTACACAGGACAAGACTGTGCGACATCATGGCTGCTTTCTGTTTCGTCAGATCGGCAAGCAAAGTCCGTGAGGATGCCTTGGAAGCAAAGGTTGCCATCGAGAAGTCTCCCCATATTCGCCGAGCGTCGACCACACTTACTCAAGGCGGCCTTGGCGAACACTTACCACAGGTCTTGGACCGAATGACTCAAGCCGCAGTGAAGATATTGGACAATGCTATTGCGAGCAAGGACAGACGCGTGATTGATATGCTTACCAATATCTGGGTCGAGGCTCTCAACGAGCTTGTCTCATATCCTCGCTTTGGCGAGCAGATGCTAGAGATGGTCGTCAAGAGGCGTGCGGATGAGCTGAAGGAACATTTGACCAACACAGATCTAGCCTTGGCAGAAAGATACAGCAGAGCTTCGGCATTAGCTGAGGTTGGCATTGAACTTGTGTTAGCGGCCGTCGCGCGCGGGCAAAAGTTCAAGCATTTGTGTTTTGTCATCTCCAAGCTTTGGATCAAGGCGGTTGCCGACGTCGAGCAGCTTGGCGATGAAGGAGAGGCACCGATCCGGGAACTAATTCGTATATTTGTCGAGAGGTTTTCTCGAGCAATCGCAACGCAAGACCAAGTGACTGCGGAGATTTGTGGACAGGCTGGACTAGAGTTTTTGAGAGCAGCAGCATTACTCCCGAAGACAAAGTTGCTAGACAAGTTCAGCAAGGAATGGACGGTCCTGTGGAGTCTAATGCTTGAAGGGAGAGAAACCATGAAGTACACGGCCAAGGGACTCATCAGTAGGAGACAGAAAGAATATGAAGAATGTATCCAGGACGGGAAGAAGCATGACGAAGCTGTTGGCCTTGCACTTGCAAGCTTGGGGATGCTACGAGCGGCCACTGAACAGAGAAGCGATGCAGCGGTAGCTTTGCTACTGCCCATCATCGAGTCTTGTTTTCAGCAGACACGATCTAGTTACACAGCTCACGACGAATCAGATGAAACGGCCATTCGTGTCCGGGATCTCGAAGCACTCTTTAGAGTAATCATCAACATGTTTGCGACAACCGAAGAGGTACAGCCTGGGCGATTAAACGTATTAGCTTCAGCGATTCTCGTTCTTGTGGGAGCTGCTTCAGACGACCATCACAAAGCAATCATAGAGGTTGCGAACCGCCTCATTGAGGAGGCTGATCGAATTGTCCATCCTTCCCAGAGGGAGAAGCAGCTCATCCAGATCTATACGACGATTCTTGTTCTCATTGATGTTGCGTTGTCTGACAGAGAAACACATTATGCCGTCTTGGTGACGCTGGAAGAAGTAGCCTTACAACGCTTGATTCCGTTGTTACCAAAATTAAGAAAAAGAGACGGTTCGTTACGTTATAGAGGAGCGATTGAGTACTTAGGGTCAAAAGATGGATGGAATAAATGAGGCCGGGGGAGAAAAAGAGATGTGGAAGCATTGGCGCATTGTCGACCGTATTTCTTCATCGAATAGCAGCAATCTCTGTTCAATTTGCTTTTAACAATCAGTTGGGGCTAAAATCCAGTTCATCAAGGTATCAAGAGGAGTTCGTACCATGTATGGCATTATTCATGTTCTTTTGCTATGTCGTCCTACTCCCTAAAGTCAAGTTGGGATCACTTACAAGAAGGTCTTGAAACATCAATGGTAGCTACTCTCTCATTTCTATTAGCAAGTCATTCATGTTCCACTTAATAACAAACTACAACCCCAAAAATACATGGCCATCCATGGTCTTCTTGAAAACAAAACACATCACAAAAAATTATCGCCACTGCAAATGCATCAGTGAATGCATTTTCACAATCATGCAGTCTCAAACGTGTCCTCATTCCACCCATATGCCCTGTTCAAGCGACGCGCATAGATCGGCACCAAGTATCCTTCGATTCTTGACTTATGAGGTCGATGCACTGTGAAGGATCTCTTTACATTCATGCTCTCTGGGGGGGAAAACGTGTAGACTGACCCCCACTTGGGGACAACGGAAAATCCCAATTCGGCCAGAGCACTTTCGAAGGCTCCCCAGTTTATCGATCCCCGTGCTTCCGACTTTTTGAAGAGGGTAGAAAAGACCTCGGCTGCCGCCGGACTGACTTTCAATGTTTGTACCTTTGGGATTTGTTCCTCTTCAGGGACTTCTGGAGCTGATGTGATCTCAAACAGAGTTGACTTGGTAGGACGAGTCTTTTCTTTAATTTTTCGTTGCTCTATCTTGTCATCGAACGACTGCGTAGCTGGGGCCAGAGGCGGGATGTACTCGGACTTTTCGAGCTTCGCTTTGGTTGTTTGATGTTGGCTCTGCAGATCGGCCAAGCAATCGTCTATGAGATCCTGGTAGAGAAATCCCATCTTTGAGCCAGTTTTGGCAACAACAAATTGATTGAGAGTCCTTAGGGCACCCTCCGCCATTCCAGGCTCAAGGAGGTTATCAATTGGCACGGCAAACTCTCGCAAATCAATTTCGCTCCGGAGTTTGTTCAATTCAGCGTCTAGCTCCTGGGATCGCGATACAAACATCTGGGCTTTTTTCCGAGACAGTGCTGGCATGGCGATGACCGGCGACAAGTCTTGGATGAACCCAATGATGACTGCTAAATCGCCCAGTGCATCAACCTCTCTTTCCTGAAGATATTCCCGATCGAGGGGATGTGAGTCATAAAGCTCGCTGAGTTTCTTTATCCACCCAATTGCCTTGGAAGCCTTGGTCTGGGATTGGCACAGACGCAATACGTAGTGTAGTTGAGGGTCGGCTCTGGTAAGTTCTTCTGGCCGAATCTTCATATGGACTTTTGCATTGCCTGCATTGTCATAAGAGTTTGCCATACGCTTAAAGAACTTGGTACCTAGTCCCGTCTGGATATGCCGAATGAAGAGAGATTGTGCGCGGGTATACTCTAAATGACACATGTTGGATATTTCTTGAAGGATTGTCGCTCGGTAGACTTTGTCAGGGGATGAAGTCTGCAGAAGCTCGAGAAGCCGGCATATGTAGTTCCATATTGCAGCACCCTTGATAGTGCCATGCACGGCTTCGAAAAACGCGCTGCTAATGTACTTGTCCGTGTGAACCGGCAAGTGCCGGCCTTTATCATCAATGACAAACTCGGGCCGACTAAAGAACCAGATATTGACGGCGTGGGCAAGGACAACAGGCTCAGCCGAGAGGAGGCCCAAAAACTCCTCGAGAGAGTCTCGCTGATCTTTAGCATTAGAAATCAGATCAGGCAGAGAAAGTTTCTTTGGTCGCTCTTGGATTGTCAGCTTAGAGAGAGCAGCATCAGCTGCTTGGTCGGACCTCTTTTGGCGTTCCTTCTTCGTCCGCGTCTGGGAGCCCATGTCGAGGATGTCTTCAATGAGGATGTTGAACGTCTGCAATAATGTGGTTTGTCTTTCCAAGACAAGCTCGCCGGCTGCTTGAGGAACACAATAACCATCCCGAATGGCGGGTGCAAAAGCAGCCATAGCTTTATCATACTGTGCTACTATCCTGAAAGAATCACCATAGCGGTCGTCCGTGAAGAAAGTATAGCTGTTCTTGAAGGACTCGACATGTCGAAGGTTACCTTTCTCCATCATCTCAACAATAAAGTTCCGATCTCCAGGCCGACCTTGGGCGCCTTCGAAATACTGTTCAAGCAGCGATGTCGTGCTACGATGCTTCAGATGTTGCAGCAGAAAATCCGGCTCAGATGTAATGTCCTGCAAGTTTAGTTCGGGGACTATCTTATGAACGTTTCCTAAAGATCTGTCCAACGCGTGCCGAAGTACCACTCCATCTGCGAAACCAGCCTTGAGGCATTCTGCACGCTGATTCATGTCGAATGAACGCCATATTTCTTCGATCTTGGGGGCGTGAGCGTTGTATTTCCAAGCGAGATCCCTGTGCAGCTCTTTAAGGGCCGAGCTTCTGGAGTTGGCATTCATGACGTCCGGCTGCAGGAGTGCGATCCTCACGATTGTGTCTACCCGCTATCCGACCAGATACTATGGCGTCGAAGTGGAAAGAGAGAGAGAAAAGACGACACCATACGTGTATGTATGAAAATACGCATACGCGAGTTGACTGGTAGACGTTTGAACAGATGGCCATTCAATACCTACCTACCTAGGTATACATGGATAAAGCTGGCCGCGGGGTCACGAGAAGCACTTTGGTGAGCGTAAGGAAGGAGCTCCATACATTACCTACCTTGGTACCTTCTATGATAGCAATCTTGATATTTAACAAGCAAGATGTATGAGCTTTCTGTGCATGAAAATTGAATCACGTTACTTTGAGGAGGCGAGGGGCTTTGCTGTGACGCAATCGCTCGCTTACGAGGTATATGTCTTTTCCCGGAGATGGCGCCTTCCAACTTATGGTGCACATGGATTCTCAGATAAGGCCAATTTACAAATCATTTTTCTCTCTTCCTTACAATTAAGGTATGCCTTGACATAAGGTACTTCTTTCAGATCCCCCAAGCTTACCTACACCATGACCAAAAGACTGGTATTGTACTCGTGAAATGTGTGATAGCACCATCCTTTAACCATAAGAAGGCTGCTTTAAGTGACCCCATAACCCAGAGGTTTGATTCTGAGCCGTACTTGACGAAAACATCCCACCTATTGAATGCTAAGGTCAAGATTACTGGCTAGGTCATCTAATAGTGTGAGACATGTGTTAATAAGGGGAAGATTGTCTGTAATGGTATGTACTCAAGTTCAACGAGGGAAGTAGAATTGGCGAGAAGAATTTACGTCCAGAGGACTGCGAAAGACAGTATGCGAGACCGCTCTTTAGCTCACATCGACTCACTGAGTGTGGAAATCCTCCATCGAAAAGCCTGTGCTAGACAAAACGTAGAGTCAGGTCGGGCATACTGGCTTTCTTTACGAGAATCACAGTTACACTCTTGTCAGTCAAGACTACCATAAGAATATATATCACGAGCATGCCATGCACCAGGTGCAGTCCAGTCACATATCTGCGACACGGATATCCCGATTTGAAGTCAATCCGCACAAAGAAAACATGTAGCCACGAAAACCATAGGAGGCCATCACAGAGAAAATAGACTCTCTGACCCCCCTCAAACGAGCGGCAAATGATTCGTCTAGCAACGTAAAGCCTCGAACAGCGACGTATCTACAAATCAAGTATGAGAAGGTCTCGCACCTTTGGTAGGTGCTGGTGTCGAGGATGTTGCGTGATGATGAGAGGAAGAAAAACAAGAACGAAAAAATTGAGAGAAAAGTGCAGGGCCCAAAGGGTGTCCGTTTTGGGATTAGCGCGCACGGGTTTTGAGTGGTGGAACTGAATATGCTACTACCCTGGAGCATTTGAAAACACTTCGAATTTGTGCCGACATGCAGTCAGGTAAAATTATTTGCAAGTTGTCATACAAGTGTCTGATTGACATGTTTTACCAACACATATGGTGGTAAAAGAGCAAACAAGATGATATCATTAAGAGCTAGCTGAGAGATATTCCTCAAGATGGTGTATTGAAGCTGGGGGTTGGGGTAACAAGATTTGGAAGTAAAAACCTGCGGCTTATATGATCACCAAGGTAATAGGCGCCATTCGCTATTGAGCCGTTAATGGTAAGGTGACACCGCGATAAAAAAAAAAAAAAAAAAAAAAAATCTATGCGGGGAGATATACCTCACAATACATCATTTTGGTTGAGGTGAACGTGTTATGCCCGATTATATGGTTTCTATTTTACGTTCGTCGCAGGGGTTCAGTGAGTAATGAATGGTTGCGTGTTCCCACGCATATGAATAATGGACGATCAAACAGTATCAAAGACATTAAACAAACCTTGGATCCTGATATTCCGGGTCGCTGGTTGACTGACAGCAACAAGTGACATCACATCTGCAGCTGTAGCTGCATTTAGCAGCCAGCTGTTCTTGTATTGGAACCTCAATGCATGCAAGTCGTCGTTTGGCGCACGCGACCGTAGATGGGCAGCTGCATGTCGCGTGTCATCCGCCCATCTAGACAGCTCAGGTGAGCCAGTCGCGCTATTACCATGATCTTCGACCCTCCTTTACTCAGCCTATGTCCTGCGTACGTAAGCATTCAACTGAGTCTTGGCACACAAGACGGCGGAAACGGAACGAAAGTAGAAGGGCATAGAGGGTGCTGCAAAGCACGTTAAGCCCTCCCATGCAAATCAGAGTCGCGTGCCCGTGCTCTAGCAGCTGGTTCGCAGTTGACTGTGGCACCAAGCTGGCAGTAGGCGGGCTTTCTCAGTGGCGTCTCGTCGCCGCACGTGGAGGTGGACCGGCGTCGAGATTGGCTCTGATGACGGAGAAATCAAGCGCCCGGCTGCTCGGAATACTAGACTTAGAAGCTAGGCGAGGGCAAGAGAAAGGATATTATAGCATCTGCCATTAGCGGGGGAGTGAGACTGAAAAGAGTCAGACAACCTCATCCAGCGTGAGTGAGGAGCGCCTGCCCCTCCCTTGCGTGAGCGATGGCGATGAACCGTTGAGATGTGTCTGTGTCTTCTTGGTTGGTCGACTGGCTGGATAGACTAGCTGCCTGGTGGAGATTGGTGCATCGCATCCCCCCCGGAAGGATGTTGGAGGAAGCGGGAGAGGATCACTAGGGCCCCTTGCCTGGTCTATTGAGGCTCTCGTCGTGGAGGCCGTGGAGCACGATGGAGGAGAGGAGCACAGAACAGAGCGATTTAAATAGGATACGGGATGACCCCATGGCGGCGTTGAATTTATTAATAGGAGGTGCTCACGCGATAACTTTACTCTGGAGCTCTTCCCATTTCTCCTTCCCTTTGACATCTTGTCTGTTTGGCAGGCAATAGCAGCAGAAGGAGCGAAGGGGACTGGAAGAGAAAGAGTTTTGGCCGTTCACAGCTGATATTCGCCCTATGACCTCATAGCCTGCGACATCCAGACACCACCTTCAAATACGCCTTCCAGCTGTCAAAACTCTGCCACCCCTGGACCCCTAAAGAAAAATCCGGTTCCAGGCCTCTTGCAGCGATGCATCTTTAAGCTGGCCGAGCTCCCGCGTTTTTTTTTGCTCTTGGCCTTGACTCGCGCGCATCGCGCCCCATTTCATCCTATTAGCCATCGTCTTTCTATTTTACTCCTCCCTCTCCATTTTATTACTATTCCTCCATCACGTTTCGTACAAAGTATCCCTACAGAGCTAGAGCCTGGCGCGGAAATATCCTAACTTTTCACTTTTCCTCTACTCCAACAAGGATCCTGGTATTTAGCATTCCTTTCTCCCACCATGCCTCGCGCAGGCCGCGGCGCTCGGCAGCGGCGACCGCAACACCGGCTGACGCTGCTGGCTCTCGCATCCTGGAGCGCTGGTGTTTTCGCCCTGCCCGCAGCGACTCGACTCGACGACCAAAAGCCTCTCCAGCCGATCGAGCCAGATCTCGTGTCGCCACCTCAGGCGTCGCGGAAACTGAACGGTCGGTTCCTGCATATCTCAGGTTCGTCCAATTATTTCTTGCATATCCTTGATACTACACCCACACATTCACGGACCGAAAGAAGCTTTCTCCTTCCATGGCTGCTTTCTAACGTTTATCTTGCACCTGTCAATCTGCATTGCGACGCTGCGTCTCGGCACCAGCTAATGCAAATTGTACCACCCACTAATGAACCTTATCTCTGAATTTAATTTATGCTGCGTCCTGTCAATCTGGTCGTTTGATTCGCCTTGAGCTAATTGCGTCAAATGCGCCCACAGATTTCCATCCCGACGAGTTATACAAAGTGCACACCTCTACCGAGGAAGGTATCGCATGCCATCGCGCAAAAGGATTGGCTGGATTCTATGGCGCAGAGAAGACCGACTGCGACTCGCCTCTTTCTCTCGTCAATGCGACCTTCTCCTGGATCGAAGAGAATCTCAAGGACTCCATCGACTTCGTCATTTGGACCGGCGACTCGGCTAGACACGACAGCGACGAGCAGAATCCTCGCCACGAACCCGAAATCCTCAGAACAAATCGGTTGATTGCCGATAAATTTGTGGAGACATTTTCCTCGCCCGGCCATGGGCTCGATATTCCCATCATCCCTACATTCGGCAACAATGACTTCCTTCCCCACAACATTATGCTGCCAGGGCCCAATAAGTGGTTCGCAGCCTACAGCGACATTTGGAAGCGCTTCATCCCCGAAGAGCAGCGTCATTCCTTTGCGTTTGGAGGCTGGTTCTACGTTGAAGTCATCCCTAACCGGCTTGCGGTCTTCAGCTTGAATACAATGTATTTCTTTGATCGGAACGCCGGCGTCGATGGCTGTGCGCATCCGTCAGAGCCCGGCTACAAGCACATGGATTGGCTGCGCGTGCAGTTGCAGATACTAAGGGAGCGCGGCGTCAAGGCTATTTTGATGGGCCACGTACCGCCCGCCCGCACACAGAGCAAGCAAAATTGGGATGAGACTTGCTGGCAAAAATACACGCTATGGTTGAAGCAGTATCGCGATGTCGTTGTTGGCTCTCTCTACGGACACATGAATATCGACCATTTTCTGCTCCAGGATGTCAAAGAATTGACTCCGGAACTTGGCTCCGACCAACTCCGTGTACGCGCTTCTCTGGAAGAAGATGTGACGATCTCGTCCAAGGAGGATTACCTCCAAGAATTACGAGACACTTGGGCAGATCTGCCCAAATCTGTCACTCGTGTCCCTGACAGAGGTGATCAAGGTGAAGATGATGGCGATGACGAGCTGGGCAAGAAGAAAAAGAAGAAGAAGGGCAAAAAGGGCAAGAAGGGAAAGTTGGGCAAAATTGGCGGCAAGTATGCGGAGCGGTACCAGCTTTCCCTCATCAGCCCGAGTGTGGTGCCAAACTATTTCCCCACACTTCGTGTCATTGAGTATAACATTACTGGCGCTGAAGACACGCGTGTGTGGCGGGATCCTTACGACGAGGCAAACCCACCCGCGCCGCTTGAGCTATCGAATGAGGACATGCGCGATTATGAGGATTCAGAAGAGACACTGACTGAGATTCTCAAAAAGAAAAAGAAGGGGAAGAAAGACAAGGCTCGTAAGCCGCCTAAGGATCACGACCTGATTATTCCCCTGGACCCGCCCAAGAGCTCGCTGCCCGGTCCTGCTTACTATCCCCAGCTCTTTTCCTGGACCGGATATACGCAGTATTATGCCAATCTTACCCACATCAATGACGATATTCCAGATGAGGATGTCGATGCGAGCAAGTGGCGCAAGGGCAAGCACGATCATAAAGAGCCCAAGCACGGAAAGCCGAAACCTCGCGAATTTCAGTATGAAGTCGAGTATAGCACATTTGACGATGAGGTTTACAAGTTGCCCGACTTGACAGTCAGGAGTTTTCTGAACTTAGCCTATAGAATGGGCCAGAAGGCTGGAGGAAGCAAGGGCAAAACGCTAGACACATACAACGAAGAGATGGATGACGGTGCGACAGAGTCGGATGTAGACGAAGACGAAGATGAAGACGGCGTTGAAGACGGGTTTGAGTCTACGGGCAAGAAGAACAAGAAAAAGAATAAGGAGAAAAAGAGGAAAGAGAAGAACAAAACTTGGTTGCATTTTTTGAATCACGCCTTTGTCGGCACAGTTCCGAGAGAGGAGTTGGAGCAGATGTAAAGCATTTTCCCTCGTTCGTGGGTCTTGACCATCTTTCTTCTCATCATTCTCTGTTATGCGGACATTTTCCCTCTTGTCTTTGATTACCTACGATATTGGACTATTGACGAATTGCACGGGTTTGGCGTTTTGTGGGTTGGATGCATGGTATTTGTTGGTGGACGGGATGTGCATTTTTCAAGGGTTTGGCCGGTTAGGTCGTGTCTAAGTGACGGCTTCAGAGCGGTTCTTGTTTTACCTAAACATCATGGCAGAGCGGCTCATGGATATTGTGTTGGAGTAAGCTTTTTTTGATGCTTGCTCGTGTGGATATAAATATATATACATATATACCCCCTTTTTTTTTTTGAATACTAGCAAGACAAGCATTCTTGGATATATATCTCCTATTAAGCGAAAGGCGCTATGTACAAGTGCAATTGGTTTTGCACGGTTGGCGACACGCGATGGTGCCAGTGATGCCACTTGGTTCGTCAAGAGCAGCCAATACTCTCGGTAATGTGCTGCCTCGTCCCGTTTTTCTCCCTACTTTATCACAATGTCGTGAGAAGATTTTAAGTCTCGAGGTTAATCCATAGCGACAGTTCCTGCTGGCTCCCGTATGTCGTGTATTAGATATGAGCGTAGCAGTATATGACTGTTAGCGAGAGTTGTATCTCGTTACTCTGATGAGACGAGATGTAGGATACGTCCAAAAGCGAACGTGATGTTTAATTGATGTTTAATATGGCTGTAGATGGAACTGATAGTCTTTTTGAGCCGGATTGTTAGCGTCCGGCCAAAGCAGGAGAGAGCAAGATGACTAAGTAGGACTGGGACATACCATGACGCCAGAGGTTGACTCTCAACACGAGTATCCCGAGATGGAAACGGCGATAAGGCCTGAGTGGAGGGACTGGAGACGGGCGACTGGAGCGAGACGTCGGTGAAAACGCTGGCATCGTCGTCTTCTAGGCCGGTCTCCTTGAAGACGGATTTCCGGCCCCGTCGCAGGTTGCTGTCGGTCCGGAAGAGCATGGCGTACATGCCTTCGCCCTCGCGAAGACGGTCCTGGGTTCTCTGCGAATTGAACTGAGGGCGGGTAGGGTTGGCTAGATCTGTGGCGGGAGAAGGGACGGAGAGCATGTTGGAGGAGGCAGAGGAGGTGGCGGGATCGGTATTCATGATGTGTGGTTGTTTCGTTGCGATGGGATGAGATGAGTGCTATATGTGACGGCGGTCGGTAGGAGTTTGGACGAGAGAAGAATGCATGCACGGTCTTTTTGTTGAGCTGAACAACGGGCGAGCTGCCCGAAGGATTTGATCGCGCGTCGGGCTAAGAAAGGACGCAAGGGTTGATGGCGGAGAGATAAGGACCAGGCACAGCTTTAGCATGAAACGGCACACACAACGATTTTAAAGGAACAAACATGAAAGTAGTAAGAAAGACTTTTTTCATGCAAGGGCGGGCAAGGCCCCTTTTCTCTTCTTTTTAACGTTAAAAAAAAATCTATTCCGAAAGACTGCCAAAAGCGTACATCTGGCCGAGGGTGGTCCGATTTGCCTGTGGGGGAGCCACAAGTTTGCAATTCTTCTATACCTCTCTCCGCCGCAAAGATAGATGATCTCCTCTCGGGGCCTTACATGGTGGCTTGATCGAATTAGGCAGTCCTACGCCAAATGGTGTCACCCGTTTCTACCGCGAGTGCGACAAAAAGAGCAAAATGGGTCTTGGCGGGAGGGAGCTACGTCTGAGGTGAGTTGAGTTCGCGTTTTGGTGTGGACGGCCCACGTTGCTTGGGGGGGCTAGAGGAGCAAAAAATGGTGACTTCACCGGCCAGGGTCTCTAGACTAAGATCAAGATCCCTCATTGGGGGGACGTGCGGCTTGAGGTTGCCGAGAGAAAGAGAGGGCCAGGGTGGATGCGGTAATGGACATGATTGCCAAATTTCTAGGCCTTTCTGGTCGCGGTCCAGGCCGTCGAAGTCTGGACTTTCTGGCCTCATTCCCCGATGTCGCACCCAATTGCGCGCAGATTAGAGCAGCATTGCAAATCTGAGATCGCTATCGCTCCGAAAGAGATAACTTTTTTTTCCTTTTGGTGTTTCCATTCAGCGTGGGCTTTTGCGCAATCGGGCATCTCTGCTCAGGGTCCCGCAAAACTACTGCTCTCAGCCGCACCAGACGGGATGATCGACGCTCTGCATTACGTGAAACAGCAAGGGGGTGGATTCATGGGATCGATGATCTGAAAAAGTAAAAAGCACAGAGAGGAAAAAGAGAAATTCGAGGGTGAAAAGCAGAGCAAATTGGATGGACGCGTCTGCGGTCGCTGATTGGCTGGCGCCGTGACGTCATTCAGACAAGGCGTGGAACAACCACGGGAAAGTTCAAATGCAGAAGGAGGGAGCATCATGCAGTTGCCTCTGGATGGATGGGGTTGATTCGCTGGCAGCGCCACCTGTTTCATTGCAATGACATCTGCCGCGAGGCGCAAAAGGAGAACTGACGGTATCGCCAGATCGTTTACGCATGTCTTAATATACAGCAAACTTGACGTTTTTCCCCCGGTCGATCTGCTTATCGCTACCGCGTCCTTCCTCTTCCCCCGAAGCCTGATGACGGCTGGCTTGCGGCCATCGACGACCCTGGGCTCTTTGTCTTCTCGAGATGGATTGGCCGCGATGCTTGGCCTGCCTTGGAACATGTGCATGAAGTACCAACATCATAGACCGCATACGCATTGGTTATGCTTGCAGGAAGAGTGTAATGTTGACGCCGTGATCGACGCTGACCAGAGGTCACATGATCTCTCTCAGAGTGCAATTTCGGGCAAGGCATCATGTCGGGAGGGATGTGCGGATGGCGGTCATGCTGTTGTTGTTGTAAATCTTGCTAATGTTTCTCTGTGATAGTTATCCTAGAAGTTTAGCATCGCCCTGAGTCGGGCAGCGGCATACTCTTGAGTGAGGCCTTATTGCTACTATGACTTGAGTGCACGGCTACCTTGACCGTGGATACCTACTTGATACGCATTTCGAATGACATATTGCTCGAGTTGGCTGCAGAAGACTCCTGTCCCCACACAAAAAGTATGGAAATAAGTCTATTAGGAGCTGGCTTGTCGAGTGAACCAGCATGACACAAGTGCGGTCGCCTTTCATGTATTTTTACATGGGAAACGGACCTTGCATTCGACTGCCGACCAATTGCCTCTAGGTTCTTAGTCATTACCTAGGTAGGATAAATGACATGAGAGAATTTGAGAACCAAGATGTGCCGAAGGAATACCTTCATTGCCCAGTGATATGCCCTGCCACCAGCTCAGGAACATATAGCGGGCTTACTAAAAGTCAAATGGCTTTTTCAACTTATTTGTTGCTTGCCATGGTTATCGAGAGGCTCAATTGCTAGCAAGTGCGACTTCAGGTGTACAGTTAATCTTCCAACAAAAAACAGCCGTTTCCTATATCCATACAGGGGCCAGTATACTGCCTCTTGCACAGACCTTTCTCCGCAAAGCTTCAAAAGGCGGCTCCCTATATCCCGTGAACGCTCAGATGTGGGGGCCATTTTTACGGCTAGGTTTGCCTTGCTTGGTCGAGATATTTCAAATCGCCATTGGGCCAATGGTATCCGGACAATTTCTCCTCGGGCAGAAACGCCCTCACAACCCACCATAGCAAAGAAGAAATGCTATTTAACAACATTGCCATGAAAGCTAGCTGCTGAATTGCCATTTTGGGGACGTTGGTGCCGCTTTTAGAAAGCTTTCCCCGCCATCGACTAGCCCCGGCGTCAACACCCGGTACGGCTTCGGGGTTTGCACGGGCTTACATCAGATGAAGGAGGCAATATGTGCCAAGCATCACAGCCGGAACTGAGTTCCGGAGTTTGATACAGCTTATGGAAGCTCCAGCTATCCTGCAGCACTTCCACCTCAAGCTATTATATCTGTCCGCTAATGCATAGCTAGAGAGGGGAACTAAAAGAAAGAAAAGCACATGCAACACCATCTTCAGGACATATCCAGGCCATAACTTCGCCACGGGCACCAATCGATACAAGAAAATTGCCCCTTACACATCTGGGGATCACAGCCATGGCGCCGCTTAATGTCAACTTCGCCTGCACGCTGTACGACCGCATGGTGCCGCTGGCCACCGGCGAGGTGCCGACGCCTGGGCTCAATGTCAATTTCATCGAGATACAGCACCCTCGGGACATCTTCGACCGCATGATTGCCAACCGCGAGTTTGACGCGTCGGAGCTGTCGTCGTCCGAATACATCACTCGCTGCGCCAGGGGCGACCGCAGCTTCGTGGCCATTCCCGTGTTTCCATCGCGTGTGTTTCGTCACTCATTCATTTGTGTCAACACCAACCTGGTCAATGAACCAAAGGATCTCAACGGCAAGCGCATTGGCGTGCAGTTCTACCACATGACGGCGGCGGTTTGGATTCGCGGCATATTACAACATGAGTACGGCGTCGACTTGTCAACGATCGAATGGGTGGAGGGCAAGATGGAAACGCCCGGGCCGCATGGAAACCCAGCAAGGGTCCCATTGCTGAAGCCGGTCAATATCACACAAAACACAAA
Organism: Trichoderma orchidacearum; assembly: GCA_023653515.1. NCBI lineage: Eukaryota > Fungi > Ascomycota > Sordariomycetes > Hypocreales > Hypocreaceae > Trichoderma > Trichoderma orchidacearum. The sequence continues at coordinate 648,652 of JAAOZV010000014.1, forward strand.
CCCAAACAAGTCCTTGTCCGACCTGCTAGAGTCGGGCGAAGTCGCGGCCACCATTGGCGCCGATATCCCCGAGTGTCTCGGTCGTGCTCCTCATGTGCGGCGGCTGTTTCCCAATTTCAAGGACGTCGAGAGCGACTTTTACAAGCGGACGGGCATATTTCCAATGATGCATCTCGTCGCCATTCGGCGCGAGTTCTACGAGGCTAACAGATTTGTCGCCTCGGCTTTGTTCGGCGCCCTCGAGGATAGCAAAGAGATTGCACGTAAGCGCATGGAGTCTCTGGGCGCGCTGAGATACATGTTGCCCTGGTTGGGCCGGGACTTGCTGGAGATCAAGGAGACGTTTGGAGGGGACTGCTGGCCATATGGCCTGGAAGAGAATAGAAAGTCGCTGGAAGCGCTGGTCAAGTTTCTCCATGAGCAGAACCTGATTGAGAAGGAGGTGCCAATCGAGGAGCTGTTTGCGCCGGTGCGACGCATCAACTTTCGCATCGGCAACTGAGATAGAAGCCTGGTAACGAATAGATTTTATTGCTAATTATTAACTCTTGCTACCAAAATCAAGAGTTCCATAATCAATCAACCCCAGAATAACTGCACCCAGTCCCGCCAGTCCGGATCACAACTCCGGAGATGCCACTTTAGGCTCAACTGGCTGCACCCCGCAATCTCAATCCTGGAACGGTGCGGGGCCCCAGAAAAAGGGCAAAGTACGTACCAAAGTCTCACCTCAACCGCACTTCCCGGAGTCTCACCCTCACACCCCTCCACCACCCTCGTCGCCTTTCGTTCGGAACGACCGCCCGGGGAGACACAAAAATTCTGGCATTTCAACCACACGCAGCACCCATCAGCCTTATTCCACCCTCATTCAATAGCGGCAAAGCAAAAAGTGTCAGCTAGAAGAAAAAAGACTAAGAAGGCAGTTTTTGCAAATTTGGAACCACACGTGGTTCCCATGTCCACCACTCTCTCGGATGGCTCCTCCACCCCATCCCCCCAACCAGGGCGTGTCCTTTTCCTTCATCTCTTCAGATCCCCCTCTAGATCTGGCAGATGTGCCAAGACCATAATATCGTTATTACCCCGGAATTCTTCGTCCCCGCGGAGGGCGGGGCAATAAAGAACAAGGGCTTATAATCACCGCCTCTCGCCCCCCCTTTGGTTAAGCGATCGTCCAGCCTTGTGATGGTAGGAATGGAGGTCTAGCGGTCTCACCGGTTTTTGTTGTTGTTGACTGCTTGATTCCTTTGTTGGAGATTTTTGATTCGTATTCTTATTAAATACGGCGTATCATCCCTCGCCCTTTTCAACTAAGGGTACCAAACAAGTTGTTAGCAGCCTCATATTATTCCCACTCAGCAACCATCTTGTTTTGCCTCATCTCAAGATGCTCTTCAAAGGCAAGCCCGCGAATCCTTCCGCGGCTCACGTGGAGGAGAGTCCGGCCACGTTTGAGTCGGACAGCAACAAGGATCAGACGCCGTACATCAAGCTTGATGCCCATGGACTGCCTCTGGTCCCGCAGCCCAGCGACCACAAGGATGATCCTCTGGTACGCTGTATCTAATACCATACTCACTCGAAAAGGGTGATTGCTAATACCTATTTTGCGTGTCATCAGAACTGGTCTTATGCTTACAAGTACTATGTACTTGGTCTCCTCTGTTTACTTGCCTTTGTCGTGCAGTGTAAGTCTGACATCTCTTTCTTTTATGTTGTTCAAAATGGACAACGCACGAGTATTGTCTTCTGTGAGAATCCGGGGTAACATTCCTTTTCCTAGTTGGGTCTGGCATGGTCCCAGCTGCGTTTGGTCCCATCGCCCAGGATTACCATGTCACAAGACAGGCAGCCAGCTATCTCACGACGACGTACACGCTTTTCGGCGGCGTTACGCCCTTGGTAGTGACGCCTTTTGTGAATCTGTACGGCAGACGACCGGCGTATCTGGTAAGGACCTCTCTTCCCGCATGTCCTTGCGTAGTATGGAACGCCCTCTGACATGGGGCTCTTGAATCAGATTTTCACAACCATTGCTATGGGAGCCAATATTGGTTCGGCATATGCGCCCTCGTACGGCACGCAGATTCTCTGCCGGTGCATTGTCGGAGTTGGCGCCAGCGTTGCTCTGGCTATCGGTGGTGCCACGGTAAGACTCTCTCTATGTCAATGCCCATCTAATAAACCGTTCAAGTACTGATATAGGGGGATGTATCAAGATCTGTGACATGTTCTTTCAGGGCGAACGTGGAAAGTACATTGGTTTCTACGCGTTAGCCCTAACCAACGGCGTGAGTTCTTTCCCCTTGATCCCCGTGTCATTACTCAACTGACAAGGTGAAATTGTTTAGCCACACTTTGGCCCCATTGCCGGAGGCTACATCGCCCTCAACATGGGATGGCGGTGGATCTTCAAGTGGAACGCCATCATCATGGGGGTGACGCTGGGCATCTTCATCGTCTCCTTCCCCGAGACGCTCTTCTCGCGCACCGAGTTCAGCAACCTGGAGAACCGCAGCTACTGGAGCCGGATGGCGTTCCGGGGCAAGGTCATCAACCGCAAGCTGCGGGGGTCGGATTTCCTGTACAACTTCAAGATGCTCAAGTACCTGGCGGTGGTGATCCCCTGCGTCTACTACATGACGACCAACACGTACGGCTCCATCATCTTCGTGCTGACCAACTCGAGCATCACCGACAAGCTGTACCACTTCGACACGGCGCAGAACGGCCTGCTGCTGGGCGTGCCCCTGACGCTGGGCTGCCTCATCGGCGAGGCCTGCACGGGCTGGATCTCCGACTGGCTCATCAACCGGTACGCGCGCCGCCACGACGGCTACCGCAAGCCCGAGGCGCGGCTGCACCTGGCGCCCCTCGGCCTGTTTCTGCCCGCGGGCCTCATCATCCACGGCGTGTCCGTGGCCAACCGCGCGCCCTGGATCGCCTTGGCCATTGGCATGGCCGTGGCCTCCATCGGCGTCCAGGCCGGCACCACCCTCACCTACTCGTACATTGCCGACTGCTACAAGCCGCAGGCCGCCGAGGCGTCCACCATCATCAACCTCTTCCGTCAGACGTTTGCCTTTACCATTGGTTTCTACGCGCTGCCCTTTGGCCAGAGCGCCGGCTTCGACGTCGCTTGGGGAGTCTTTGCCGTCATCAACTTCGTCACCTGGGTCCCGCTGTTTTTCTTGATGTGGAAGGGCGAGGCGATCCGCAAGGCTCAGGGCGAACCCAAGATGCACAGAGACTTGTAGTAGTAGTAGCGGCTTTTTGGCTGGGTTTGCTTCGATGAATTTGTGCATGTATTAAACGAGGAAGATTTCCTTTTTTTCTTTTTTAAATGTTGCCGTATATTTTCTAAACGGGCAAGAGTAATAATAACAATACATGTACAATGGCCTTGTTTTTAAATCCTACGATTCTCTTGATATGCTCTACTTGTTCTATTGTGGCGAGAGCCCCATGTCGTACGATGATGGCCTGACTTGCGATGGCTTCTACTCAGAATGCTCAGCTCGGATCAGGTGCTCACAAGTAAGTCTATTTTCTCGGGAATAGAACCATCACAATAATCAACAGATTGAACCAAGAGTTTCTATCATCTCCCCGAAGCAGCCAAGCCACTATCGTATTTACTGGGAACCAATGGCAGTCTCCGCACCGGAAAGCATCTCCGGACCCCAGATTCGCCATGCCGGAAGCAACCCCACATAGTCCGGGAGTCCGGAACCCGCTTCCGCCTTTGAAACGTTCCTTCGTTCTCCCCCCCTTATCGAGAATGAGAAAGCAAAGCCGCGTGTGACAAAAACCCACAACGAATATTACCATTTCTATACTTTTCTTTTTTTTTTTTCCTACTTGCCGTTTTTCCCGGTAAACTGGGTCATGTCGACTGATGGGTGAGATGACCGGGACGATGGGGGGGAGCTGCTTGGCATATCTGACCCATCGCTCGGAGCTCATCCCCTCTCGTCTTTTTCCTCCTCGTTCGATCGATCTGTTTCCCGTGGCGGTTTTGCATTCTCTTGCAGCAACTATATAGACTCTACGAGGAGCTCTCGTGATTCCCTCTTATACCATCTGTACTGAATTGATATAAAACACCCCCCCTTGTCCTTCTGAAAATCCATATAAAAAAAGGCAAAAGAAGGAATAAAAAGAGCTAAAAGAAGGAATAGAACAAAGGCAAAGAAAGAGAGATAAACCATGGCCATTGTGAGCAAGCCGACGCCGTCGCCCGACACCTTTACCGTGGCCATCATCGGCGGCGGCATCGGAGGCCTGGCCATGGCGCTGTCGCTGGGCTCGCAGGTGCCGTCGCTGCGCAACGTGACCGTGTACGAGCAGGCGCCGGCGTACAAGGAGATTGGGGCGGGCATCGGCATCGGCGTCAACGCCGGCCGGATCCTCAAGCGGTACGGCGTGTACGAGGCGGCCAGCGCCATCTCGGGCGACCGCAACGGCATCCACCGCAGCCTGCGGCGCTGGGACAACGGCGCCGAAATCGTCTCGGTCAGCGCCATGGACGACGAGGAGGCCAACGGCGGCGTGCGCCAGCTGAGCGTCCACCGCGCCGAGTTCCTCGAGGTGCTCATCCAGCAGGTCCGCCTGACCGGCTGCGCCAAGCTCGAGACCAACAAGCGCGCCGTCGAGATTGTCGAGGACGACGACGCCAGCACCAAGGACGGCAGCAACGGCAGCGGTAGTGGCAAGGCCACGGTGCGCTTCGCCGACGGCACCAGCGCCTCGGCCGACCTCATCATCGCCTGCGACGGCATCCACTCCGTCGTGCGGCGCCAGCTCTCCAAGGCCGGCGACCTGATGCCGCGCTACTCGGGCCGCGTCTGCTACCGCGGCCTGCTGCCGCTATCCTCGGTGGCGGACGACTGGCCGTACGACTCCTTTGCCGTCTCCTGGCTCGGCCCGGACCGCCATTTCCTCGTCTTCCCCATCTCGCGCAACAAGACGCTCAACGTCGTCGCCTTCGTCACCAAGGCCGAGTCCGAGCTGGGCGACCTCCGCGAGAGCTGGTCCATCACCGCCCCGCGCGCCGAGGTCGAGGCCGAGTTTGCCGGCTGGGAGGAGACGGTCCAGAAGGTGGTGCGCGCCATGGAGCCCCGGCCCGGCAAGTGGAAGCTCAACGACCGCGAGCTGCTCGACCAGTGGATCTATCTGGGAGGCAAGGTCGCCCTCAGCGGCGATGCCGCCCATGCCATGCTGCCTCACCAAGGTAAGAAGAAGAGAGGAATTATTTTCTCGTCATGGAAATGTATGCTAAATGTCTCCGTGATGATAGGTTCTGGTGCAGGTCACGCCATCGAAGATTCGTTCGTCATGGGCCAAGCCATCAAGGCCTTCTTCGAGAACCCAGAGCCCGGCCTGGAGACATATATGAAGCTCTACGAGGCGACCCGGCTACCACGCGCCCAAAAGGCTCAGCTGACATCTCGACAAGCCGGCGACGTCTACGAGATGCAAGGCCCAGAGTTCGCCGGCCTGGTCTTTGAGCAGCGGCTGCAGGTCATCCACGACAAGTTCAAGGACCGGATGACGTGGGTTTGGGGCCACGACTTGGAGGCCGACTTTAACGCGACTAGAACTCGTCTTGGTTTGTAATCTGGTTGATGGTGTGTCTTTTTTTTGTTTTGGCGTCTGGGGACTCGATTTCTCTCTTTTGTCTTTCTCCGTTTTCTCCATTTGCATGCTTCACACATGGGGTGGGTTTTTGGGCATGGGTATCATTACAATCAGCTATTGCATTACACCGTAATAATACATAGATGAAAACATTAAAATACTACTTCTCTTGTCCTTACCAACCATCTCTGACGGGACCCTCCACACAAGGTTTCAAGCCCGGGTCAAGACTTGATCCCCACACTTTTCTCTTTCGTCGGCTGAAGCATAGCCTTCTGGGAAATGATGTGCTAATTCAATGAAAAGATTCTCTCGGTCCTCATCACCCTGTTGGATCTAAAAACCCGGGGCCCCACCCGCTGCTGTCGAGCAGGGCGCTTTGTATAATGGCAAATTCGTCATCGAAGCCGGCCCACATGAAGCCATCGTCCGCATACTCGATGCCACGACCTCCACCATTATCCGGCTCCGCATACCCATCGCCTCCGTAGTAATTTGCCCCGCTACCGTCCTGACCCGGATCCGAAAGGGCCATTGACCCTTTGCCAGTGCTTCCGCTGGTAACTGAAGGGGCCTGGTTTTGCCCCGTACTGTTGCTTTGCTCGGAAGCAGCTGTGGAAGTCGCTGTGTGTGCAGGGCGATAACTCGATGCACCGTCCTCTTTCATCGATAGCTGCTGCTGCTGCTGCTGCTGCTGCTGCTGCTGCTGCTTGCCACGCAAGGACAATAGAGGCGCATTGGCAGCAAGGGTGCCGATGGCTTGCAAGCGTCCTTGCAGTTGCTGGAATGAGCGGACGTAGCGCGAAGCCAGCGGGTGGAGATCGCCGCCCACACGTTGCAAGTGTTCCAAGCCTTGGCCGATGGCCTCTTCAATATCCAACGAAGGTGGGATATCAATTTGTGAGCGTGAGTCAGGGTCCAGGTGCTGGTATACCAAGAGGACTCCCAAGGCTCCAAAGACATCTATCCATGCATCACTCTAGTGTCAGCAATTATTTAAGAACAGAATGGAAAAGGCGATATGTCTAGAAGTAGATGGAATGGGGAAAAGAGAAAACACATACAATGTGAGTTGTGCCACGAGGAAGACAGCAAGTTGTACTGCTGCAGAAGATGCACTTGAGTTATAGCCTCGTGTGCGGCCACGACACAGCGTCGAATGCAGAGATGCGTCAAATCGAGCTGAAAGGGATCGGAAATGCGGCGTAAGATGTAATAGAGTAGAGTTTGACGATGGGTTAGAAGTCGAATGTGGAGGAAGCTATTTGCCCAGGAACAAACCAATTAGCTAAATCCTCTCTCTGAATGATAACTTCGCAAGCTTATTGGCACTTACCGCATTAATAAGACACTTCTTTGCCGTTCAAAGTGCCAGCCGGGCACGTCGGAATCTGGACGCAGATGCGGCGGTAGCTGGCCCTGCCAGGCAACCAGCTCGCCATCGAGCTGAATTGACATGGCCAGCAGATCCGGCAACTCGATCCTGATACGCACTCTCGTCTCTCGGCCTGTTGCGGAAGAGCTGCTGCTGCCGCTTGGCGTGTTATCGTACAGCGTGTCGAGGACCTTTGCAAGCAAGCGGCATTGGGTCACAATGTGGTTAAAGTACTCGAGTTTGGATGGGATGTTACTGGGCTGAGTGTAGTTGGTTGCCTCGTCAAGGAACTCATCGTCCACCGAGAGGGGCATACCCACACGGATGGCAGGCGCTTCGTGGATGGTGGGCGGCCGGCCGACCTTGAGGCTCACAAGACGGTCGATGACGAAGCATCCCCACCACACGCGCTTCCGAATCTCCTGCTCGACAACGTCGGATGTGAAGTTGGCGGGGTCGAGATAAAGGCCCAGTTCTTGCGCTGTGCGGATGGCTAGCCCAATCACGGTCCAGCAGTGGTTGAGTTCCAGCGAGCCATGGAGGTAGTGGCTCATTAGCAACAGTGCCTGGACGAGCTCGATCCTGGCCTGCAAGATGCTTGAAAACTCGAGCATCTTGGCCCGCTTGAAGAAGCGAGCGCGATCCGGTTTTGTCGCTGCCGTAGATGCTGAACCGTTAGGGCTGCCGCCGTGATAGGGCGGGCGGATCTGCACATGCTCGCTGCCAAAGGCAAACACCATGTTCACCAGGCCAAGCCAAGCCAGGTTGTTGGGTGCCGCCTCCTCACCACCGACGTCCTTGCTAAGCCAGAGTCGCGCATACCGCTGGCGGAACGTGCCTTCATGTAGATACGGGTTCAAAGGGTGTCGATGCTTAAAGTACGACGTCACCAAACGGTCAGCCAACGACCGCTGCGGCAGCTCAAACAAGTCGCTACTACCACCGCCATCCCCTATTGCTCCACCGATACCAAGGAGCTCTTCAAAAACGACTGTTGATGGTGAAGATTCCGCCAACGACTCCGAATTAAAGGGCCCGCCGGCTACGGATATGCCCGCAGTGCCTCTTCGTGCAGCGAGCGATGTGGCCGACGGTCTCGTGGACGAAGTTCCGCCAGTGGTGGTGGCACCACCATTGCCGCCATTGCCTTCACCAGCCGCAGGAGTGGCGGCACCCGCCACTGAGCTACCTGCCGTAGCATCGGTGGTGTTTGGTGAAGTGACTTTGGTAATGAAGTCAAAGGCCGAGGATTCACCAAAGTACTCTCCAGGGAGCGCGGAATGGCTGCTCCGAGGTCGACTTCGATGAGGACTGTTGCCAGAGCGGTGGTGGTGGTGGTGGCTGGGCGTGGATGTTGATGGATGCTCATTAGCTGATGGTGACTCTTCGTGGAGCTGACGTGTCTGCCCTGGCCGCCCATCGGTGGTAGAGAGTGGTGATGGCGGATTCTGATAATGGTGCTGCCGTGAATCGTCACAGGGGTTCCGCTCTGAAGCTAGCCGAGAGACAAAGTTTGACTCCTTTGAGTAAGATCTGTCATGGCTGTTATTATCATAGTCTTTAACTGATAAACTTCCTTTGAGGAGCCCGTCCTATGATACTTACGGAGACTCTGAGCTTTGAGTCTGTTGGCCTGCTAAATGGTCCTCGAGCATACGATTGCGTGCTCGCAGATTATCAATGTACCTAGAGATTTACACATTGTGAGACTTGGTTCATGTCGATTCGATCATTGACATCAAGCGGGAATGATACAGGGAAGGTAAATGACTGATAGAAAAGCAGAACTGTATACACACATACTCTTGCGTCACCGAAACTTTTGTGCGCTGAGGGCTGTAGACGCACTCCTGACGCCGCTCCTTGCACGGCCCGCAGGAGGGTCTCTCGCCATCGCAGCGATTCTTCTTGGCTCGACAGAGGTTGCAAGCATATCCAATACGACGCCGCTTGGCTGGTGGCTGTTGTTGCTGTTGCTGCTGTTGCTGTTGCTGTTGCTGTTGCTGCTTTTGCTTCTGTTGCTGCTGGTGATGGCGAGCTGGTGTTGAGGAGGAAGGCAGGTCGGTGTGGCGCGACGATGGCTGTGGCTGTGGCTGTGCATATGCTTGATGGCGACTCCCCACCTCGACCGAGCTGATGGACAGGGACGGGGTGGGAAACGGGGCAGGCGACGCAGCCATTTAGGGGTGGGCGGGCATCTCTCCACCCTGCATGACAGGAATCCTCAGAAAATAGATCCAAGCAAAAAAAAAAAAAAAAAAAACACACGAGAGTCAGAGCACGGTTGCAGTGCGTCTGATTGTCGGACGAGCATTCCGGGACTCGAATGGGGAGCTCGGAAGACGGAGTTGGAGCGGGTTTATAAAGGCAGGCGGGAATATAGCGGAGGTGCCAATCGCTACATTGTAGCAGTCAGTGCGTGCGGGGGGATCAAAGGCCCCTAACAACGACCGCTAGCATCAATTGATGCACCCCACACGGCACTAACGGTGCGGGGGAAGCGAACTATCAGCGCTTTAGCCCAGCGCTAATCGGGGGCCCAGGACAGTGGAGGGTCGCTGTGGTTTAGCAGCAGTTGGGGTACATGTACTGTTCAGTTCATTGATTCTGCTCCGAGGCTTTGGATTTGGAATAAGATGGATCTGGCATCTACCTAGATACCTGGCATCTAGCCAGATTTGACACAATCTTACGCCAAGAACGAACAACCAAGCATCCATCGATCCGTATTTGCCGAGCATACACGGCCCCAAGACCACAAGATGTTTTGTCACGCAAGATTCTTGTACAGCGGATGGCTCTCGACCTCGGCCACCCAGAGCGGCCACGGCTTCGCTGCTCCCGCCGTCGTCGTCAAGCCTGCATCATGCGCCTCCCGCTCGCTGAAGAAATACACCTCCTCCGAAAGGGCAGACGCCGCCCTCTGTACCCGCGCGTTGTGCGTCGTGTAGATGCTCTTGCAGATGGCCATCTCCACGCCGTCGGCCGTCGCCACGAAGCCGTGACCACGCATCAGCGCCACCGGGTGCTTGGGCTGTCCCGCGTCGTCGGCTGGGCCCAGCGCCTGTGCCAGCGATGCGCCCAGCTCCGTGTTGCGGACGAGCAGGTCATGGCTCGCCGTTGGGTTCTTCTTATGTACCGTCGCCGCGTCCCATACGGGCACTGCCGTGCCCAGGAAGCCGGCCATGTGAAAGCACGCCCGCAAGGGGGTTGACGATATCGAGAAGGGGACCACGTCGAGCGAGTGCGAATGCACAACCGCCTGGACTTTGGGATATGCCTTGTAAACCTCTGAGTGGATGAAGCGCTCGGAGAAGCCTAAAGAAAGACGCCCGACGGTCAGCCAGAGCCATTGATCACATACGAAGGGGCGGCATGGGGGATGAGAAAAAAAGAAGAAACGATGGAGGATGACGAACCCTTTGGTGCGTCCTTCTCGAGAGCCTCGCCCGTCTCCACGTGGTACAGCACCATGTCCTCTGCAGACGATACCAGCGCCGGAGCCATGTACCGCGACATCATGAACACAGACTCACTCAGACGCACCGAGAGGTGACCGAATGCGTCCACGATGTTGTGATAGTGCAGGATATGGCATCCGTGGATAAACTTGCGCAAGGCGTCGGCATCGGGCAAGCCAATAGCTTTGGCATCTGCGCTTGTCGCCATCTTGTGTGGTTTGTGGTGATGCCTTTGCTGCTTTGAGTCGTTGCCCGTGTCTTGGCGTACTACCGTGAAGGATGTTATTCGAATAGCGAGCAACCGGGGACACAATGGATACGATTGGCCAAGCTCTCTCCCAGCTGATGGCAACTCGTACGTAGCTAATGTCGCCAATGCTATAACACAGACAGAGCAAGTAGGCGGCCCAAATGTATCCCCGAAAGCTCCAAGCTCCAGCCCGTTTCCCAAGCGGGCCTTGATCTCGTCCAGAGGGACTCTACACTATCGGCCCAACAGCTGCTCCGGTGGATCCGGGGAGTTAAAAGGGAGCAGCCGCCAGTGCCGGAAGCGAGCTCCGGACAGACGGGCCAAGTGGGGCTGGTCTTTGCTTCGTGTGTGCGGAGTTACCTGCATGCTCCCCTGGACCAGCTGTATTCATCCCATATTTTTTTTCGGAGTCGAGGAGAAGGCGATAAAGCAGCGAGGCGTGAGGAAGCAGGAGTGGTGGAATTTAAAGGGTAGCGGAATGAGTCCTGTTTATAGCGATGGTATGGCCTACAGATCCGGATCATTGGGTCACCCGAAAACGATGTATTAGAAGCCTCTGGGGCGTAGACTGAAGACTCTGGGTGCTGGTGACATGTAGAAGATGTGAGGAGACGAAAGCAGATTGAGTAAAGAGGTGGTGACTTGTGATGTCTAAACGAGGTTGTATTTCTTCTTTTCGTGTTGCCAGCCATGTGTGAGAATACGACAAGGGGCTTGGAAAGCAGATTGTACTGTCAACGAGCCAACTGTCAGCAGAACATGTAAATATATAAGGTATATAAGAGAGACGGAATGAAGAAAAGGATGAATTGGAACACACAATGCAATAGATGGTGGTGATATCGACAATGTGTGAGAAGAACTCAATAGCATGTACATGGATGGGTACTATTCGCATGGGGAAAACTCTGCACCAAGGACACACAGACAGCTTCATGCTCTGATACAGTACTGAAGCATCAGTTGATGAGAAGATTTACTTCTTTTTCATTCGTTACTCTGGATAATAGTAATAACCATGATCCAAGGGGGGAACATGTCTCTGGAAAGGGGCACGATGAGCTCCGAAACAGGCCTTGGGTTGGCGACTTCATACCGTCTTTCAAGTACCTACTCAATGCAGGGTGGCTGACAATATAGTAAGGAGTGTTTACTTGCATCTTCAAGAGAATTATGCGCTTTGCTGTTTCTATTTTCAACGTTCAAGCGTTCAATTTTCTCAATCGTTCAAGAGGTTTGACCTGGGGGCTGCATCTCATCTTCAGTGTACTCGATGCACGGTGGTAGCAATATGCTAAAGAATGTCTTTATTGCATCACTTTGACATACATCAGATGGTTGATGGATGTATATGGTATTGAATGAGTGTTATACACCTGTCAACATATATATATATTCCACGTATACTTGCATTAGAAAAAGAGAGAAATTCAGGGTTGATCCTCCAAACTTCAAGTCCATCAATGACAATTTTTTTTTTTTCAATTTAGCAGTCATCATTCGTTGTCAACAAGTTTGGAGTAGATTGGTCCAGTCTTGATGTGACTTTTTAGGCTATAGAAGATATCAGCAAAAGTCTACACTTTTTTTTTTTTTTTCTTGATCCGTTTACATACCCTTTTCATACTGAGCCAAGTACTGTGGGAAATCGGCAAGGTCGGTGTTATTCTTGGCTAGGCTGATGAGTTCCTCGCTGGCGTCGAGGGGAACGCCATGGTAAATGTTATACGAGCGGCCCTGGTATCGAAGCTCGTCTGCCAGGACCGAAGACGTGCAAGGAGCGGCGACTGCAACCTCGTCCACGTCCGCGCCCTCGCCGGAAATAATGTTCCAGCCTGCGCCGGCAATGTTGTTGTCGCACACCAGGCAGGCGTTGTTCTGCGCAAAGGCAGAGTCGCACGCGGTGCCGCAGCTGTTGCTGCCCAGGGCCGAAAAGGCAATGGCAATATTGCCTTGGTTTGGCTGCGTGCTGATGCCTGACACCAGGGCACTGGGAAAGTCGGTGGCCTGAGAGCTCGTGCAGCAGATGCCGAGATCGATGTCGTTGCAGATGAGGACGACTTCGTCTAGCGGGCAGTCCAGATCGTCATCCACGATGAATAGGATGACGTTGACGGCCAGGGCTGTCGTGGAGAGGAAGAGAAGCTTGCTCAAGGAGAACATGGTAACGATTGATTCTTCCGAGTGTGGCTGATATATATAGTATCTCTGTGTGCGAGAGTTGTGAAGAGAAAGGCCTCCCCCCTTTTTTTTTTTTACCTTTAGGTGGATGTGGCACTTTATATAGAAAATTCAGACATTGGTTTCTAAAGGCTACTATGAAAGTCATGTCCATTACCAGCGTCTATCTGATTTTTTTTTCCAAAGTGACCCCTTTGATAGATACACTTGACTACGTGTGAAAATCAGTTTACAATCTCAGTCACAGGGACGAATACATTACGTCTGTTGCCACTTACAGTTACCTACCTTGGTATTCAGTAGAAGATAGAGTCATCACATCACATGAAAGAAACCTTAGTCAAGCATATCCTTTTTTTTCTTGCGGGCGTAACTTTGGCAGCTTACAGAAGAATCATCTTTGATTTTGTAACATTGTATAGTGTTCCCACCACTTCTTACCATGATCCGCCCATGAACTTGAGAAAAAGAAATGCAAATTTCTCAACAAGCCATCCAGGTCTAAAGGTTGAACACGACCATTTTCCATCTTGGGAAAAAAAGACAAAACGAAAGACGGGGGAAACCAAACCCGTTGAACCCCTGCTGGTCTATTCCTTTGGAATAAGTGAGTTGTAAACTATCTCGTTTAGACTTCTTGCTGGTAATAGTATAGAAACTGAGGATGGGATGGGGATGCTATAGAATGACGCCCGCAGACAACGCCCGCAAATCATATACCGGCTTAGTTTCCTCGTGTCGTGATATGAATCGGCCAATGGTCGACAAGCTAACTGTGATCTCATGTGTGTATTAGCTGCAATGACGGATATTTTTCCGGTAGTAAGATAGCCAAGTCACTATAAGCTTGTTCTAACCCTAACACACACACACACACACACACACTCACTTACATTAGCTAGGCATTTTGTCTATGCTGCTTCTGATTAGCTCCAGCTTACTGGCGTATCACAACCGCGCTCCACACTCGATGCTACCGTGAGGCTGTTTATCTGAAAAGCACAAGGGACAGCCGTGCTCGTGTTTTCTATGCGAGCGCAAGCCGAGACTATCTCGATACATGTGATTTGGGGCAGACATCAAGTCCATCCACGCGTGCATGTCTACTATATCGAGGGGCTGTAGGCTCGTATACAACAATGACTTGCTGCTGGGCTCCAGGAGTCAGTATCGGTCTCTCATCTACAATGTGTCCAGGCGACAACACGGCCCCGTGTATCCGGTGTAAGTGACACTTGACGATTATCAACCACGACTGAGCAATTGACTTGACGACTTCCAGAGGCACTTGAAAATTACAGCAAAAAAGACGCAGGTTAGCTTGAAATCATCATGTAGCCGGTCGTTGGCATTCACGTACAATTCGTGTATCTGGGCAACAAACACGCCCGCCCCATATGCCGGGGGACTGCCATTCCCTCAGCCGACCGTAAATGATAGTAGGTTATTGGCTGATTCATAGGAAAATAATACTTATATTATTTGCCTTATATGGTAAATGGTCTATTCATTGCAAGGAACATGGTCGAACGGAAACCAGATCATGCGCAACATAGGCGCGGGAATACGAGGTAAGCTTCCCAACTTCTTTTCTACTCCAGGCTTGAATTAAGCCACCAATCATTTCATTTCAAGACGTGTCGTTTGTACATGTTGCACCTATAGTATGATTGCCTATACATTATTGTCAGGTCATTCCTAGGGCAGCGAAGACCATGGTTACTATCCGCAGTTTTATTTTCAAACCTGCGATATCCAAGTGTATCAGTTTTTTATGAGTCTTTTCGTTTCCCAAGGCACTTTGGCCAATGTTTTGAGTACATGTAATGGACATGCCACTTATACTTCAACTTTGGTACAAGAAGATGGAGAAGACGGACTCTATCAGATGCCCATGCTGGGCTCTGCTAACCCCCCTTTTTTCCACCAGGTCTTCGGCATCCGGCGAGCTAGGTAATGAGGCCGTCTCTCACATGCCGGCAGCACCGTATAACCGAGATCCTTTTCAGTAGGATTCCTGTATAGCCCTGTTCAGCCCCTCACGGTATCCAGACCTGTGCCACCCAAAGATGTGCATGAGTCTGACCACGATGCAAAAGATCTTGCAGTGCCCCCCTCCCCCCTTATTTTTCACTATCAAACAGACTAAAGACCAAGAACTCGGCTTATTGTAAAACAGACGTGTCATAACTGACAAGGGAGACGTACGTGATAAGAGTTGATGAGATTGGTTACTTGTTTTGGAAAAGTCACGACATGTCCCAAGACCTGGAGGGGACTTGCTTAATCGGTTTCCCTTTTTTACCCTGTGAGAAAACTCCAAAGATGGTATGATTCCTTTTTCTCTTGATATACTTTTCAAAAGACTTATTCAAAGGCATTGAGACTCTCTGACTCGACAATGTAGACTTGCTGTAGCATACCTAGTATCTCTTCTTTCTTCAGTCACTGAAATTCGTGATGCAGTATGAGAAATGAAATTGACAGACAACACTTATAGATTGGTCACTGAGATAAAACTTGTATCCTGGGATCGAGGCATCTCTTCTCTTTCGGACCTGTCTACTATTCGTCTTGTATATCACTGAGCAGGTAGGTAAACACGCCGCACATCAGCTGCTCTCTTGGCAAATAGCACACGTTGATAGGATTCAGATAGACTGGTGGATGCGGGCGCGAGCCATGATGGACATTGACTGATATCACAAGTCAATATGGATACAATAAAGCTTGCGGGCGTTGGCAAGACATGGCACAAGCTTACAAGCATCAGACACGACCAAGACGATGCCAAGCCGCCATCATGTGCAACTTGTAGAGTTGGTCATGTCTTTGACCCATGTTAGTCTTGTCGATATAGTCTCACCTTGAGGACTTTGAAGCAAGTTAAAGGAGAAATCCGCCAAACTATTTATACCACTGCGCTGGCCGCCCTGTTTAACATCTCATCCCTCGTTCACACACAATATATATATCCATTAAAAGACCTTTTACATATTCCGCGAGTCAGTACAGACCTTGCCCATCATGTCTTCCAACGCTCGAACCCTCATCTGGAGCTCGCTGCTCTCTCTAGCCCTCGCCCAGACGGCAACCATCAGCTTCTTCAACCAAGACACCGTCTGCACATCGGGACTGTTTGCCCAATGCAGCGGCCTGCCCCCGGGCGTCTGCTGTTTCATCACCGGCCTCGCCACCTGCGCCAGCTTTCAGACCGACAGCGGCAACGGCGTCGCCACCCTCTTCATCGTCCAGAACGGCAACGAATGCGGCTTTCCCATCTTGGAGACGGCAAACGGTGTGTGTTCCTGTCCCAACGGAGATCCCATCATCTCCGCCGCCAACTGGCGGGTCGTGACGGACGCGGCGGATGTGGAAGAGGCCGACTGCACGCCGGTAGGCCCCGATGTCTTTGGCTACACCGAGGACGGTTCGACTTGGGTCTTGCACCAGCAGGATAATGCTACAGTCTTTGACCAGGTTGCCGAGGCCGTCGCCAACAGCTCCAGCAGCGATGCCGACATTGGTGCGCTGATCAAGGAGCATGGCACGGAGGTTTGAGGGAGCTGCTGCTGCTGCCATCATTAGAACCACATGTCTTGTCGACTTGATTAGTTGAGATATAGTTGTAATTATAGGCAACCAGGCTTAGCGTACTATATGATATACTCACAACATGTTTGCTGAGACTTGTCGAGTCAATAAGTGATTTCAACATGTCGAACAAGCATTCACTCGTGGCTAGATATGGTATCAAGGACACCACCGAGATAAATCCGAGTACCCAAATGTTTCGAAACGGCAATAGAGTCTTGGTCCCTCATTTCGTAAGATATAGCCGACATCTGAGCGAAACAAGAGCGCCACTGGATGATATTCGTCCAGCCCAGCCCAGCGTCATGTCATATATACAAGTCCGAAGCAGTATGATCGACATCACTTCATGTCCGCAGTACCTATAGCATCACTAGCAGACCTCCCTGATAACTACATGATGTCGCCGATCGGTTCTGTATTTGCCAAAGGCCGCATGGATGAAGCTCGCGCATCTTGTCGAGTAGATGGGATGAAGTACTACATGCTCCGCTGGGTGAGTTAGAGGCCGTTTATACGAGTTCCAAGGCAGCTTTTATTTTTATTTTTTTTTTCCCACGGGTCCACACAATATTCCCAGAGCCGTCAATTTGTTTCAGGTGATGAGAGCTTATAGACTGGGCACGTTGGGCCAGGACTGAGACGAAAGTCGACGCGCTGAACGGTCGACTTCGAGGAGCATTCGATTACCAGCATTCCGCTAAGAGTGCCTTGAAGACCCGATACCATGGAGACATCTCACACCAATTAGGACCAGAACAAAATTCAGCCCGTCATGAAGATTTCCTTAGGTTGGTTACCTAGTCCGCAGGCGAACCAGAGTCCGTAGGTGCCAAGTCGCGGAAGATGCCTTGAAGTAGATGGAGAGAGCCGCACTCACAAGTGCCACTTGAATCGAAACCTGATGAGTTCAGATACATACGAGAGTATCGATAGGAAAATTCCATGGCATCAAGAAAAAAAGTCTGTCGACCCTTTAAAATACACTGAATGGCTGTCTCGAATCATGCAGAGTCTTTCCGGCTCCCGGATATGGTCCAACTTTTGCTTAAAGGCAGGCTTTTGCAGTTTCTTCAAGCCCATTGTTCCCAAATCGAATAGTTCGTCAGATCGCTTCATTTCCTGTGAAATTGCTGAAAGGGGCAGCAACGCCTAAGTAATAGTATAAGAGTAACTAGGGTCTTCCTATAGCTATAGTATAAGTAAAGGGCCTCTGCCCGACCTATCTTATAGGAATTAAGGAATATATTGTCATACATTTTATCAGGTTATGAGCTCGTGCTTCTAGCGATTAAGCTAAGTACTAGTACTTTAGATTTAATAGAAACTAATATATACTATAGGGGAAATCCCAGTAAGTAAGATTAACTAATTAGGGGGGAAATTGCAATCAAGATAATAGATAGAAATACTATTACTCCAATTAGTTAATCTAGCCTGCTATAACCCTAGCAATAAGTTATATAATCCTCTGATAACCCAATTATTAGGCTAAGCGTTAGGGAAAGGGCCTAAATATACTGCTAGAGCTAGATAGCAGAGATACTACTCCTAGAATGGATCAATTAGAAATATAGAAGGCTAGAGGAAATAGATAGTAGCCTATATAAGTCTAGGAGACTTATACTAACCCTTATAATAGAGGAATTTAAAGAAGAAGAGGAACCTATAAGTATCCCTTCGCTACTAAGCTATATAGACCTATATGGCTATGAGATATAAATACTATAGCTTCAAAATCTAATATATTAGCACAATATATTACAGTACTATAGCAATTAGAGAAATATAGCTAATACTACTATAAGGATTCCTAGTACTCTAGAGATTAAGCTAATCTTAATAAATATACTTAATCTATATATACTTCTAATATTAGAGAAGTATAAAGACTTCCTTATATAGGAATATAGAATAAAGCTAGTAATTAATCTTATTAGGGCTATAGATCTTCTAGGCGTATATAATAGTAAAGAGAAAGTACTAATAGCTTAGATAGAGAACTAGTAGAATAAGTAGCGCTAATATATAGGAATCCTAAATTCTACTCTAATAATCTCACTTAATGAGATAATAAGTAGGGAGAAGACTATACTTTATATCCTCTAATATATAAGAGAAGAATTCCAAGAAGCTAGGCTAGGCGCCCTATAGACTATATATAAGGAATAGGAAAACTATATCTTTACTAAGTCCTCCTTAATAAGGGAATATACCTAAAAAATCCAGACTATCTAAGAAAAGTTTATCTAAGTAGGCCTAGAATATAAACTCCTAAATAGCTATCTTATCCTTAAGTTTATAAATAGCTTAAGTAAAGAATATATAATCTAGTATACTAACTTCTAGATAAATTATAATATTAAGGATATTCCTATACTAGACTCTATAATCTATAGTATAAAAGTAAAGGAAGTAAGATAAAAGAGTAGTATAACTATAAATATATTAGTTATAAGAAAGCGAACTATAACTAATACTAATATACTAATAGAAAATAAGGAGAATGGGTTTATATATATACCTCAATGTAAATATTATAGAAAAATAAGGTATTAAAAGAGCGGATATTAGAGCCTATACCTAGAAAAGAGATAGTTATTTAGTACATAGAAAAAGAAATAGAAGATAGGTATAAGCGGCCTTAATAATCTAATAGGAATTCCAGGCCTCCTTATAATACTAAAAGATAAGAAAGCTACAATTAAACACTAGGTAGCCTTCTAAGATAGCTAAGTATAGCCTCAAGTCTATCTAGGTACTCAACTTAGATTATAGCTAATATGCCACATATTACATAGAAGAATTTAATAATAGTATATTTTGCCTATATAAGGGTATACTTAATAGTATTAGAGACTTAAAAGTAAGAGTAGAAGGGATTAGAGCTATTATATAATGCTATACTAGCAAAGAAATATCAGTAAATATAACCTTTATAAATATACTATATACTCTAGGACTTAGGGTTAACCTTATATCTATCTCTTAGCTCCTTAATAAGGGAGTAAATATAAAAGTCTTATAAGATTTGTGGTTAATTAAGAAAGGAGAAGTAAAGTTCTTAGCTTATTATTTTAGAAATCTCTTTATACTATAGATAGACTCTCTCTTAGTATAAGCCCTAGTCTTATATTTAGTAAATCTAAAATTATAAGTCTAATATAAAAGAATAGAATACTTAAGTAGTTAAAGCCTTAATTAGCTTAAAGATATAGTTAATAGTATAAATATAGCCTAGGAATTTTATATTTATAAGGCCTATATATAAGGATATATAAGAGAAAAACTATATAAAGGATAGCTATAATAAGTAGAGTTTATAGGGGATATAGTATATATTAATATTTATAGACCTTTCTATATTATGAGTTATAATAAGGAATATTATTAGATTACCCTAGTTAATAGCTATAGTAAATTTAGCGGTAGTAAGGCAATTAAAAGTAAAGAGAAAGCCTAGGAATTTATTTAGAAATTCATACTCTTCCTAGAAGGAAGAGAACTATAAAGAAGGTATTATTAGATAATATACCTCAATAGTACTAAGGAGTTTAATAGCCTAGACTTCAACCTCTAGTCAGCTAGGCGAGGGATTTAACTTAAAGTCTTACTAACTAAGCAATATTAGTTAAATAGACTAGCAGAAAGCTTCAATATTACAATTTAGAATAAGCTCTTACCTATAATAATTAGGGAGAAGATCCCTTATAAATATTAGTTAGAAGTCTTAGAGATAGTTAACTATCTAAGAAACTGCAGTCCTTATAGCACCCTTAATAAAATACTATTTAAAATAGTCTATAGCTAATACCCTAATATATCAAATATTAGAACAATTAGTATAGTAGCATAGCACCTTATTCCCTAAGCTTAGAGGAAAAAACTAGATAATAAGGGCATTAAATACACCCTACTAGATTTCGTAGGAAATATAGTCTATTAACTTCTCATACTAGAGGGGAAAATCATAAGTTCCTCAAATATACACTTTAAACTAGAAGCTACCATATAACCAAGTACTAACACTCAATCTATTAGTATATAAACTAAAGATATTAAATAAGCTAAAGAATCCAATAAAGGAAAGCAATACTATAAAGCAAGCTCTATTAAGTTAATAATCTAAATTACTACTACTCTAGTAGCAGTAAAACAATTAAGAATAAATAATAGTATACTAGACTACTTAAAGCTATGCTATAACCTATATAGTTAACACTCACTTCTTAATATACTAGCACTTACTATAGCAGTAGAAATATATAATAATAACTTCAAACTAAAGACCTTTAATAAAGCAAAAAGAAGCTTCTTCTAGAATAAATAATAAAGAGGAATAAAAAATAAAATACAAGCCCTATAAGATAACTAAACCTAGACTCTAGTTAACCTAGACCTAGCAATAAATATACTAAAAGGGAAATAGATCTATAAACTTAAGTAAAGCCCTAATAATTAAATTATATAATATAAAGTAAAGTAGGTAGTTAGAGGCTTTGAGCAGATAGCTAGCATTAACTATTTTAAAACCT
Source organism: Trichoderma orchidacearum (assembly GCA_023653515.1). NCBI lineage: Eukaryota > Fungi > Ascomycota > Sordariomycetes > Hypocreales > Hypocreaceae > Trichoderma > Trichoderma orchidacearum. The sequence goes on from JAAOZV010000014.1 coordinate 669,691, forward strand.
TTACCTTAGTTATTAAACTAATAATCTATAAGATACTATTTGCTATTACTACTACCCTAGACCTAGAGATTAAATAAATAGATATAAAGATAGCTTTTCTCTATAGAGAAGTCTAGGAAGAAATTTTTATTAAATAACTAATAGGCTCTAAGAATAGTATAAGTTATATCTATAAGCTAAGAAAAGCCCTCTATAGCCTAAAATAAGTACCTTAAGTCTAATACTAAACCCTTACTAACTTCCTCTAAACCCTTAGCTACTAACTAATTACTATAGATAGTAGAGTATTTACTAAAGATAGTATCTTTATTATAATCTATATAAATAATCTACTTATAGTAGGTAAAGATAAGGTAAAAATTACTAAGCTAAAAGAAGCTCTATACTAATATTTTCAGATAATAGACCTAGGACCCTATAACTACTATCTAGATATTTAAATTAGAAGAAATAGAATAAATAAGAAAATCCTTATTAATTAATAAGAATATATCTAAAAGATCCTCTAATAATTCTATATAGTAGACTATACTAGCGCACCCACTCCTATAAGTAAAATAAGACTATAGAAAGCTCCCAAAGACTATAAATATAATATAGAAGATAAATAGGAATACCAGTCAGCTATAAGGTCCTTAATATACCTCATACTAGGCATAAAACTAAACCTTACCTATACTATTTTAGTAATTAGCCACTACTTAAATAACCTAGACGAGTTATATAAGATAGCAGTAAAGCAAATCTTTCAATATCTTAAAGGCATAATAGATCTATATCTAGAGTACCAAGGAAACCTTTAACTACTATAAGGGTATAGCGATATAGACTAGGCAGGTAATCTAGATACCCATAGATTAATATTAGACTATATTTTTAATATTAGGAGCGGCAAAATAAGCTAGTCTTTAAAAAGGCAAGCTATAATAGTACTATTAAGCTATAAGGCTAAGTATATAGCGCAGACAAATGCAATAAAGGAAGCTATTTAGTTATAAAGGTTATTTATAGAACTAAGAACTAATCTCTAGGGGGGAAATGCAACTAAAGGAAAGGAATCTATTCCAAGTACTATTATTATATTCTATAATAACCAAGGCGCAATAGCATTAGCAAGGAACCCAATAAACTATAAAGGATTAAAATATATAGAAATATAATAATACTTTATTTAAAAAAAGGTAGAAAAAGGACTAGTATAATTAGAATATATTCCTATAGACTAAATAGTCGCAGATAGTCTAATAAAGCTACTAGGTAGAGACCACTTCCTTAGATTTTAAAGAGCATTAGGATTAAAGAAAGATATAGAAGTTAAAGAATCTAATCCTAATACTACCAAATAGGAAAATAAAGCTATAAAAGGAAAACTAAGGAATTGTAACTTAAGAATAATTAGATAGTAGGAGGCTTTAAGTCTTAAGGAAGCTACTAATCGACTACTCCTATAGTTTCTTAGCAATTAGAGAGTGATATTATAGGAATAGTCGGATAGTAGGAGTCTTCAACTCTTCAATAAGAAAGCTATAGACTGACTGCCTCCAATAACCTCTAGAAGATGCTATAGACATTCCTAAGTAGGAGTGCTAAAAGGGATAGCAATGCCTAAGTAATAGTATAAGAGTAACTAGGGTCTTCCTATAGCTATAGTATAAGTAAAGGGCCTCTGCCCGACCTGTCTTATAGGAATTAAGGAACATATTGTCATATATTTTATCAGAAATAAACAACAGCAGCCCGTCATGACCGCACCCGTAATCTGGATCAATGCCGTGCCCGAAGCCCAAGGTTTCGAAATAGCCAAGCACTTTGCCTTCATCACCGGACGGACCCTCATCGTCGACAAAGACCGGCATATAGACCCAATCGTCGCCGCGAGGTTCCCCCAGAACGATCCACGCTACCACGAATGGTGGAGAGACCACCGGGAAGGCATCTTTCAGGAATACGTTCTCGATCCCGACATTCATGATAGAACGGTTGTCTTTGCGGGTCAGTATTTCTGAAAATAAAGAATAAAGAGTCCCCACTAGCAACATCAATGGGGTCTAATTTGAAGGAATAGACTTCCAACCCGACGATGAGCTCGGCCACTCTATAGCAGAAGAGCACTGGAGGGCCGCTCAAAGAGTTAACCGGCCCTTTGTTCCCGTCTATCTATCGTGCGATACAAAGGCCACGCCTACGGAGAATGCCAGCGTTGGTCTCTTTCAGTTTAAAGATTACCCTTATGGGGTGTGCCATATCGACGTGACGGATATGACGCCTGTGCAGGTTGCTCAAAGGATCGGGGATTACGTCGAAGAGTGTGTGTCTGCGTTTGAGGCAGGGCCTCGTTTGTGAAGGTTGGCTATTTGGATTCAGTCTTGCTTTGTCCGGCGAGGTCAGTCCAACCTGTATGTAGCCGGCTATTTATGAACAATACCAAATCGTTGAAACCTGTCATCGCATTTATGATAACTCCATCTCTTTGTATAGATAGTCTCACCTCCAGCCATCTCATCGGTTATAAGTCCAGCACTGAAATCTGCGTTGTCATCGCGCCTTGATGTTTTCACTGCAAAGAAGTCGTAAATACGACTAAAAATGGAGTCCAGTAGTCTAGTCAACTTCATAAGCCCGAAGAATCATGCAAAAGACTCCCGTAAAAGGCTCGACGTTGAACCCCGGAGGGCATCTTAAGTCCGGCCCGTTAGCTCGCCAGCAGGTCCCGTCTCACTCCCCGGTCATCCTGGACATGTCCGATCTTCAAGATCCACTTTCGGTAATCTGGAATCATTGTCTATCCCATGTATTACCTATTCAGGACGTTCATGATTCGCTGTCATGCCTGTTTTAGAAATCCAGGGGTTTTCTCGAAAGTGATATAAAGAGGTTGTAAAAATCCCCCAATATCGAGTCTTCAATATGACAAGTCGTCACACTCTCTGAGAACTTGTGTTCATATCTTGCTTCATCATGTTCTGGCGCACTGCGACGGCTTTAGGCCTCCTCTCCGGTCTCTCTTCTTCAGCAAGAGGCCACGCGCCCGCTTCAGCCGACGCAATCTGGCTGGCTCCGCCATCAACCAGCCCAGCCATCAACAACCCTTACGTGGTGAGTGTCGAGGGCATCTTCTCTTCCCTGCCCATTGTCGTAACTAAACCTGCTTTTCTAGACATCAGGCCCCGTATACAACGTCTCTGCGAACCAAGCCATTCGCATCCAGTCGGCCAGCGGCCTCAACTCGCATTGGGTCGGACACTGGGTTACCACCGTCGATGACCTCCACTTCGTCCTCATCTCATTCTCCGATGTAACGCCCGGAGGCCCCGACAATTCGACAGATGGCGGTTCTGCCAACGGCTGCCTCATCTACTCGTTAGAGACGGGAGGCTTCAGCTCGTCCTTTGCGTCTGGCTCTCCCACGACCTTTGGGCAAGACAGGCTCCAGATTGTGTTTGGTGGCGACCAATACGAGCTGCAGAGCCTGACGGAAGACAACATATCAGCCGTGAATGTCGTCGCAAAGTTTACAGACAGCCACTTTAGCCTCAACACCACGTTCCAGCCCCGGGGGTCTCTCTTATTCAACGGAGGCAGCGGCAGCTTCTTCTGGGGCTCTGTCTTCAACCACGGATGGGCCAGTCCAGCCTCCTACACCACCGGATCGTTTACCATCAACGGAACAACGCATATTATCGACCCAGGGCGCTCAACGACGTGGTACGACCGTCAATGGGGGAATGAAACGCCAAGCCAAGGCTGGCACTGGTTCCCGATCCAGCTCGAGAACGGAGTTCGCATATCGACATGGGTTGTGCCGACAGAAGATGGAACCCCCAAGGCATTCGCTACCGCCCTCTATCCAAACGGCCAACAAGAGGTGATTGGCGTGCATCCCGACATCAAGCCCGGGAACCCTTGGGTTTCTTCTACCACGAAACGCACTTGGTACGGGTCCTTTGAAGTCACGTTCCTAGATGAGTACGGCAGCGTGATCCGAGCTGTTTCGCCAGACGTGACCACCAGGAAATTCGGCGAAGCCAGCTTTGGACCCTCCTTTGCGTTTTGCGACTCCTTTGCGCTGTACTCTGGCACCTGGAAAGGAGAGAGTGTTCGCGGCTGGGGCATTGTCGAGCAGTGGCCCGCATCGTAGCCTGGCGGAGAAATAGTTTCGATAGATGGTTTTTTTCCTAGTTGGGGTTATATAATAGAATGTAAGGTAGAAATAGATAGAGGTGTGCAATATAGCCGGTTGTCAATCGGTGTCGATGTAGTCTATCTAGTCTCCAGAATTGTTCTTCCACGTCCGTAGACTTAATAGACAGTCTCCATTATTCTTCATCCTTGTCTCGGTAAACCTAACACCATGTAATCACTTTCTTGTATCGCTTCTCGTCGATCGATAAGGTCCGTTAGAGCGTGGTGGAGTTGCATTGATGAATCGGGACATCAGATTTTTATACCACGGTGTGAATCAGGTGTAATCTCATGTGGGTATCACAGACCTTCAGCTGAATGGTAAACGAGCTGAGCAATTGACGTGTAGTAACCGAGCTCGTCGGCGCAAATTGTCCAATCCTCATCCAAGGCAACAAAGCAACACCTATCTCTCTCTACACCTCTCGCATCCCTCCAAACTGTCCATGCTACCACGGTAAAACATGGAAACCATAACCCAAATTTTCAATATTTTGACACTGCCTTCTTTTTCATTTCTTATAAACCTAGCCATGAAACATGTTGAAGTATCCATATCCATCCCTTCCGTACTCAGACGTTAAGTAAACCCGTACCGCTGCTGTTCAATCACAGATGCAGAAAAAAAAAAGAAGAAAAGAAAAAAAGCAACTTGGAGGAAAAGATTATACTGAAAAGATACAAAAAACCTTAAGCCGGGGCCTTCCAGTATTTAGCTGGGACGAACGGCATCTTGGTCACAACGGCTTGCCTCTTGCGGCCGCGGACAAGGACATCCACCTCTGTGCCAGACTTGTGCAGCCCATCCTTGATGTAGCCCATGGCGATGTTCTTGCCCAGCGTTGGGCTAGGGACGCCGCTGGTAATCTTGCCAATGGTTTCTCCGTCCTTTTGAATCTCTGCGCCCTCTCGCGCGGGTGCCCCCTGGACGACAAAGCCCACGCGTCGTCGCTCCACGCCGGAGCCGCCCTTGGACTTTGGCGTCAGCTGCGGGATGATGACCTCGGCACCGTGGAAGCCGCCCTCTTTGCGGCGCTCCGGGGGGATGATCCAGCTGAGACCTGCTTCGACGGGGGTCGTGGTGTCGTCGAGATCATGGCCGTAGAGGCACATGCCTGCCTCCAGGCGGAGAGAATCACGGGCTCCCAGGCCGGCCATTTGCAGCCGCTCGGGGCCTGCCGTCTTGATGAGAGACTCGACAGCCTTGACGGTGCTCTCAAAGGCAGGGTACAGCTTGCCGTTGAAGGAGATTTCGAAGCCGTCCTCTCCCGTGTAGCCGCCACGGCTGATGAGGACAGGGTGCGTCTTGCCACCATCAGCAAGCTTCAGCTCGGCCCATCTGGTGTTGCCAAAGTAAAACTCCTTCAAGTTGAGGTCGCTGGCGAGCACCTCGCTCAAGATCTCGGCCGACTGAGGGCCCTGCAGAGCAACCAGCCCTGACCCGTCCAGCCGTGTCCACTGGACGTCGCCGCCAAACTTGCCCAGCTCCTCGTCCAGATACTTTGTATCCTTATCCAGACACGCTCCGTTGGTCACGACGTAGAACTCGTCCTCGCCAATCCTCGTAACAATCGTGTCGTCTACAATGCCTCCTGTGCCAGGCCACAGGAAAGTGGTCAGCTTGCCGCTCATGGGAGCCGCAGTCGCCCACGACGAGGGCGTGACCTTCTCCAGGAACGCCGCCGCGGCGGGACCCTTGAAGATGTGCTGCACCATGTGGCTGACGTCAAAGAGCGACGCATGGTTCCGCGTGAAGTGGTGAGAGTCCGCAAGGGACAGGGATGAGTACTGGACGGGCATGTGGTAGCCGGCAAAGGGCACCATCTTGGCGCCATTGGCGACGTGAAAGTCGTACAGGGGCGTCTTCTTGAGGTCCTCCCCGCTGGACGCACCGCCAGATGCTCTTCGAATGCTTCCTAGCCGGCTGTTGAGAGCAACTCTGGGGAGGCGGCTGGCCGAGAGGGAAGAAGCCTTACTGCGGGACGATGCCCGAGCAACTCTCGTAAAGCTCTGCATGGTGATTGATATGGTGTGGTTTACCACCGCAGAAGCAGTCAAACAAAGAGGAGATAGGTAAAAGGGAGAGAAAAAGGGTACCAAAGATGAAAAAAAAGCAAAAGTGTCGTCTCGTCGTCAAAGTTTCGATATCATATCAAATCATAATCAATTGGGTAACCAGAATTGCTCTCCCGGTGGGGCTCGGGTAGCTACGGACCACTTTCGCGCCTTCCAGTTGCTCGTGCGCTCTCCGATATCGAAAATGAAAAAAACTAAACTCAATGGAGCAGCTTTTTTTGAGCTTCATGGCGGGTTCGATCATTCAAAGCTTCGCTATATTATTTAGCCGACGATTTGCTGATATGCTGCTACCTTGACTCTGCAAGGCCTTTGGAATCCAGAGGCAAGGCCATGGGCTTTCATCAAATTTAATACTCTCTACGGACAGCTCTGCAGACAGTAACACACACCCACTGGGGCCCCAACTCCTCGGGATACTTTTAACTTTTGCCGCTTATTCTCTCTTAGTTTATACACAGTCAGAGCCAAGGGGGTCCAACTAAATCCCAAGCTCGACTTGGTAGGTACATATGCCAATTACAATCAATGCCCCAAATGATGCTGCATCTACAGACGCATCCAAAAGCAAAAAGGAAATTAACAATAAAAGAAAAGGGGGGGAAAAAGAAGAAGACAAAAGAACAGCCTCTCCTCCGGTTCTAGGTGTATGTATGCTCTTGCCCCTGCTTGCTGGCCAACATTAAAACTCCACAGAAAAAGTGGATGTACTTCCAGCCCAGAGTGTTTATCCTCCTTAACTGTCTTCAAAGCTGTATTTGAGCCAGCCTCCCAAAGCGCGCAAGCTCTCCCATCGCACGTTCTCGTCATCCGAGCCCATGAGTTCCATGATGCGCCTCTTCAGACCAATCTTCTCCAGCTGTGATCGCTTCTCCGGAACCTCCTTTACCAGATTGCCAATGTCGTTGCACGCGATAGCCAAGACCTGCTTGTCATTGTCCCAGGGCTTTTGCATGATCTCGGCTAGCTTGCGGGGAATTTCGCCGTTTTGGAATTCGAGTATCTTTCTTGCGTTCTCCGCCCAGAAGACGGTACTGCGATGAGGTGGGGACCAGCGCAGGTGGCCCGACTGGACTTCAGCCACGTACTCGTCAAACGTCGTCTTGGTCTTGGTATATTCCTCAAGGAGGTCCTTTAAATTTTGGAGATCCTCTAGCAAATCAGGATCGGTAAGATGGCGGCTGCTAAGATTATCCAGCAAGGAAGGCAGCCGGGCCAGCACGGCGGTGGGGAGGAGTGTCTTTTGGTTTCTCTCTAGCAGGTTGTACAGAGTAGATAGAATCAACCTTGTCGTCTTCTCCTTGGGTGACAGTCGCAGAAGATGAGTGTACAAGAGGACGATATCATATTCGCTGCAAACGTGTTAGTAGAAGACATGACGCAACATAAGAGACTCATGCTCGATCTTAACAACGCAGTGAAGGCTTACTCGTTCAACTCATCCCCAATCTGCTCCGCTTCGAAGCTCATCTGCCACAGGACTATGAGGACGTGGTACAAGAGCTGCAGACCAACCCCTCCGCTCAGTGAGCCTTCAAGACTCCGCGCGCTGGCCGTGCCGCTCCAGAGGCTAGCTGAAGAGTCGCCGCCATTACCGACTCCGGCAGCGGTTCGGAGAATGTTGATCAGTGGGGTGATGGTCTCGCTGCGCTGCTGCCAGAACTGCTGCCTCGGAGTGCGCCCGAAAAGCAAGGATGAATACTCTTGCACGGCAATATCTTGTAATCCCGCATCGGAGCTTTGGGCGAGAGTGGACAGGTATGTGAAGATGACGGGCAGCGCAGCGACGGTCGCCTTGGAATCATCCTTTGCCAGGGCCATGAGTTTCGCGAGAGCGTGTGCGGTGAGAAGTGAGATGGGATCGGTGTTGGAGTGGGAACGGAGCAACGGTAAGAAATGCTGATATGGCTCGGGGGACTTTAACAGCGCCTTGGCGAGAGCTGGTATGTCTATTCAAGAGCCATGAAAGCCCATTAGCAATGAACGTCGAAAATGATCAATGTTAGGGCGCAGAACAGTATGTTAAACCATCGGGCACTTGGGGAAACAGCTGCCTTGAATCATGGAGCAGAGCACTAATCTGGGGAACGCCTTGCTTACCATCTAGTAGATCAGCCAGCAGCACCAGAATGTACTGGACGAGGTTCGCATTCTTTCCTGCCTTTTCCAAGACGCTAGGGCTGCCATCTCCGCCCACAAAGAGCAGTCGATATCCGTCCAGGTCGGCGCTCACAGTTTCCTTCCTCTGCTCGGGCTTCTTGGTCTTGTCCACGGCGCGGATCTTGGCCAGCTGCTCCTCCGTGAGGCTGCCAGCCCTCACAGCTCCATCCCATGGAATCGGCCTCTGGCGGATATTTGTCTGAAGCGAGACCAGGTAGTTCTGCGGGTCCAGCGACATGATGGTAATGTCTCAGTGAGGCACGGGGAGGAGACGACGGGAAGTGGGAGAGGAGGCTTGCGTCGTAGGAGATACGGAGACTTTAGGGAGCGATAAAGAAGAACGAATGCACGAGAGAAGAGATGGACAAGAACGAGGTCAATTGACAACAAAGGCAGCCTTACCAGGGTCTGTCGAGCTCCGCAAGGCTGAAGAGCAGACAGAACTAGGTAAATTGGAGAGTGTCACTGATCCATCCAGCTCGGGAAGCTCTGGCTTTGCGCCAGTCATGATGTGCCCCACCTTTGTGGTGAGCTGGGAGCCATTTGGCCATCAGTTTATCCGGCGTTGGGCCGTATTTGTTGGAGAGTCGTGGAGGAATAGAAGGGACACTACCTAAGGTAGCCACGGTTGCCATCATCAGCTTATGTAAGGTACTCGGCCCATCCGTCAAACCAAGCCACTTTACCAGCCACTTTTCATCTTGGATGCGATTGCAGAACCCTTGCAAGACCTACCCGGAGGGATTCAGTAAATTGAGAGAAAGGAAGTCAGTATGACGGAGAGAGGCAATGCGATGAACAGAACAGACTGAAGGATTTTCTGTCAGTCTTATGTGCTTCATACTAGTCTGCAGCATCGGCATGAACGGGTCCCCAGCAGCAAGGCTCGGCAGGTAACAACGAGTGCTTTTACTGGAAATGAACCATGGAGCAATGGTAAAGTAGGATCTGAGATCTTGACGGCGCTGTTTCAGAGCACACCCTGCACTCTAAATGCCATCTTCCAATCGCTCGGCGTCTAATCTTTCGTGGTGCAGACCATTTCCTTTCCTCGTTTTCGAACAATAATCTATCATACAGACATGTACGGAGTACTTATGCATACATCTACATGCTTACCTGTCGGTGTGCAGCAGATCTTGCCCTACGTCTACGAGACATACAGTGCGTCGAAGGCTGTCTAGAAAGGTCCGAGTGGAACAAGAAAGCGTGGGCCTGACAGGGCAGTCCAATCTTCAGCGAATCCCTGCGGGGGAAGAAGAGAGACGAATGGCACGGAAAAGCTAGCCCATCAGAAGCTGCCAACGAGGCACCCGCTCTTCCACCGCCATCGATCTACGGACTAATACACACTCCACGACTACGACTTACCTGCCCACTCCCATGTCCCCTGTTCTGCATCTTGCGGTGGCTCAATGGGGAAGTTTGGAGGCCGAGGACCAGAGGACCGTTGCGTCTGCCAGCTCATCCTTCACGCTTGGAAGCACCCCCGCCAGAGCCCAAGACTGGCTGTCAGGATACGAAGTAGTGGGCGCCATTCGGGGGCATAGAGGCGTACCGTCATGCCGTGAGTACCTACCTGCCTAGTAGTGGTAACTAAGGCAAGGTACCTGGGACCGAGCACTACTAGATGTTTCGCGCTTCGGCATGCTCTAGAATGCTCGTGCTTGGCTTCAATGATGGGCGCTACTGTGCAGCACCGGCAAGGCCTCGCTCGGCACCCTGCGTGTCTCTTCTTTGTTTTTTTCTCCACGACTCCCGCCAGCTGATGCAAAGGTGAGGAGTCGGATGCTGACCTGAACAACCCTTGCTGCATCTTGCATCGAGCTCTGGTTCTAGTCAGGGGCTTTAAAACGCTTGTTGGCTGCCAGTGTTGATGTTCGTTGTCTTCCGTATCACGCCTCTGCTCGGACGATCCGATCCTTTGTCCGCTAGTACAAAGAAGTGCATTGCTTGGTGACCTGAAGATGGTGCCTATCTTACCTACCACTACCTCGCGGTACGGTCACTCTCCGTAGGCGCTACCACATTCTTGTAGTGGACACTGCGCTAGAGGCCAGGCACGAGGTACTTTTTTCTTTCTTCTTCCCTGCTTCGCCGCGGCTTGCGGTCCGTCCTAAAGATGGTGTGGACGACGCCCATCCTGCCGAGTGGGTTGTGCACAAAGTGCCGCATGGATGACGATGCCATGAGAGGTGCTGCAAGGTCGGAGTCGCACAAAAAATGGAGGGGCTGGTGTTTGTGAAAATCCCGATGTGCTATTACGAAGTGGTGTTGGTGGGATAAATAAAAAAAAAAAATTAAGTGGGAGGTTGGGGGTCGTCGAGCTGCTGCAAGCGCTGCTGCTGCTGCTGCTGCTGCTGCTGCAAGCCTCCAGTCCCGATAAAAGTCATTGTGCAGCGCCGAGACCGCCAGCTGCCCCATCTCTCCCTTCCGCCCTCTCCTCCAAGAGACTCCTTTCTTTTGCTGGCTTGAGTTGTGTGTAGCCAAGGGCGAGAGAACCTTCTTTTTTTGTTGCTTCCTTCGCAACTCTAATTCGCGTGTAGGCGTGGTGGTTGCAACAGCTCCTCCCATCGCCAGCCTCACCGAGCTTGATTGGGCAATCCCAGTCGACCGACGCTCTCCCAACTCTCGTTCTTCTTCCTCTTGTGCACACACACATTCCTCTCGCCCTCCTCCCGAGACACAGGACGTTCCCAACTCTAATTCGACGCCGAGTTGGGAGCAACCCAGCGCTTCATCATGCGCATCCTCACTCCGCCCCGATCAAGCTCCTCAGCGCAGCGGCTGCTGCTGCTGCTTGCCGCTGCCACCGTCGTCTCTGCCGGGCCATACCCCAAGGACAATCTCCACGACCTGGGCTTCTCGTATCTCATGCCGCGCGACTGCACATCATTCTGCGGTTCGGATAACCAGTTCTGCTGCAACGCAAACGAAGTCTGCACCACTCTCAGCGGGAACGTGGCCACCTGTCTGGCAGGCTATGCCGAGTACACAAGCACCTGGACCGAGACGTTCACCACCACCTTCTTCACCCACTGGGCGCCTGTGCCGAGTCCTACCGCCGGCGTCGATTGCGTGCCCCAAGATTCTCAACAGGAAGCTTGCGGCCCCATCTGCTGCGCTGGATGGCAGACGTGCGCTTACAAGGGCCAATGCTCGGCCAAGTCTGGCTATGCCGAGCCCACGCCCGTGGTCATCACCACCGACGGTACCGTCACGACGCAGTACTCTGCCCCCTATCGAGTCACTGGCACCACGACAATCACCACTCAGGTCGTTCAATCGGGCACGGGCACGGGCACTAACACGGGGGCGTCTTCGACTGCCACCGGCGACGGCGAGGCCATCGGCGCCGCTGGGAGCAAGGGTACCAACAACGGCGGCCTGAGCCCCGGCGCAATCGCTGGCATTGTCATTGGCACACTCGCCGGCGTTGCCTTGCTTTTGCTGCTCTGCTTCTGCTGCATTGCCCGCGGCCTCTGGGCTGCCATCTTTGGCCGCAGGAGGACGGGCGACAGCAGCGTCCGCGAAGAGGTCATCGAAGAGCGCTACTCCAAGGGCGGCAGCCGCGTTGCCTCTGCCCACTCCCGACGTGATCGCCATGGCGGCTGGTTCGGCGGCAGCAGTCGACCAGGTGCTTCCACCGTCACCGACCGCCGTGAGAAGAGAAGAAAGGGCAGCGGCAACTTTTGCACGTGGCTTGGCATTGGAGCCGTGGCGGCCACCTTGTTCACCTTGCTTAACCTTAAGAAGGATAAGCGGCCGAGCTCCCGCAAGACGCCTTCGCGGTACAGCGACTCTTACTACAGCTACGAATATTCCAGTAACAGTACGTTTTTCTCATGCTTTTTTTTTTTTCCTTTTTTCCCAGTCCTTTTTGTTTTTCTTGTACTAATCCTCCCTCTCTTTAGCTGCCAGCTCCAGCTCTGGCCAGAGATCTCGCAGCCGCCGTAGCCGATCTTCTCGGGGCACACGATCGCAGTCACAATACAACAGGGCACCGAAGCGGCCCTAGTCTTGCCGCTCTTCTGGTTCTAACCTTTTGTACATGAGCCTGACGATGACGCCTATTAATCTCTCTCTCTCCGGTGGCGTGCCACTCGTCTCTTCGCCTTGAACATATCAACACGGTGATTTCCTTTTTCTCAAAGAGTCCAGCTCGCTTTAATATTTATCTACTCCCCTGCTGTGAGGTGAAGAATGACTCTATTGCTTTTTTCCTCCCTTTTTTTCTTTCTTGTTCCAAAGGTTATGAGAACATATATGGCGTTACAGGTGTGGAGCGTGGCACGTGGAGTCTGCCCGCCTGCACGGCTTTTCTTTCTGGCGTATCAGACACTTGCTTTTTAGGCGGAACATGCTTTGATATAAGTTTTAGATGAGATGACTTGAGTTGGGAAAGAAGGCAATTGATGAGGTATGAAAAGGCATAAGCTACGAAAGATTAAGATGAAATGAATATGAGATGAGATGAGAATTTTTGAGGCTCAAGTCTGCGGTCGAATTGAGACGGTCGGGGAGCGACGCCGATAGATGAGGATGATTATGATAGCATGATGAAGATGAAAGAATTGAGCTTTGCAAGTTTCTCGAGAGTGTTTATTTCGTGGTGACTTGGAATGTGACGTGCTTGAAGCTGCGTAAGTTGTGACATGGCACAAGATGTAAATTTGATCCCGGTCAGCTTGAAAAAGATAAAAAAAAACTTCGCTTCAGTTGCAGAATCAGAAAGCAATTGTGCCCACATACACACGCACACACACAAAAGGTACCCACAGATGAAAAGGAGAATAAAGACTACAGGAGAAGCCAAAAAGGCGGTCATCGCCTCACTTTACTTTTTAACAATGTATTTTTGTTTAAAGAGTAGCCCCGTGCTACGTGACATGCAATGATGAACCTTCGCCACTCCGGAGTCCCAGAAACGCAAAAGAAACAAAGATCCTTGTTGGGTACATTTAGTTGTCCTCCACCACGTTGCCCTTCTCAGAGACGTACAGACCGTCCAAGAACTGTGACACAGCGAGTTAGCAAAAAGAACCGAATAGTTGTCGTAGCTAGAGCGAAATTTGCAGAGAGGATTCATTGTCGTTATGCCCTCAATCCTCGCAAATTCGGTTCGACAAAAACCTCGATCAAGGGGGGAAAACAGGATTTCGTACCTTTCTGATATCCTTGTTGCGCACTCGGCAGATCTGCTGGATGTCTGCGGCGCTCTGGGAAACGTTCTCCAGGGAGTTGCCGGTCAGGATGAGCTCATCCTTCTGGCTCTTGGAGATCTCGACGTCGACGCCCTCGTGCATGGTTACCCGTCGGACAATCTTCTCGCCAATGAAGTTTCTGATCTCGACCTCGTACAGGCCAGTCTCCTTGTTCTTGTCCAGGTTGACGTTGATGGGAAAATGGGCGTAGACGTATCGCATCTTGTACTTGAAGCCCTTGGTAACGCCGGTGATCAGGTTCTCGATGATCGATCGGACGGTACGCAGGGTGGCAACATTTTTACGGTTGCCGTGGTGGATCTCGATCGAGATGGTGTTCTTCTTGGGGTGGCCGAAGTTGACAGCCAGGTGGCCGAGGTTCTTGACGAGCTTGCCTGTTGTCCTTCCAAGTCAGATATGCTGATCCCAATATCCCTCCCGAGAAACATTTTGCTCCCTTCAATCAATGGATAGAGCTGCTTTGAAAAGGGTAATTTCGGCGGGTGTGATTATTTCGTACCTCGGGGACCCTCAACAGTGACGATACGGGTCTTGATGCTGACCTTGACTATTCGCAAGAAAAAAATTCAACGTCAGCGTAAATGTCCTTTAAAGCTCTCGTGATTCCCATTCGCATTGCCAAATTTGTTTCTCCTTTCCATCTCTTGTATGCATCATTCCCATCCTGAGCCGCAGAGACAAATCTCTTCCAACAAGACATTCGTCCTTGGGCGCAATCGATCGGTTGCCGGAAAGCCAAAATTCAAAAGGGAAATGGTAGAACGTACCGCCCTCTGGGATTTCCAGGAGCTCCTGAGAGTGAATGTACCTCATGGCTGCTGTGACTTGGGGATTGTCGGGCGTTGAGGGTATCTGGAGTCGTCCGCGGTCACGAATTGTTTAGCGAAATCGTGTGGGCGGGAAAAGTTCTAGGGCTCGCTCCACGTGAGCGCAGAGACTTGTGCTGCCGAATTTGAGCCGTGTGGGCTGCAAGTGGGGGGCTTGTCTGCGTAGTTGACAAGGCGTGATTCAGCACGTGATGACTTGGCTGGAGCAAACTTTTAGTGGAGCATGTGACAAGACAAAACGAGCTATTTGCTGACTTAAGCAAGACCGCTCAGCAGTGAGATGCAACCGCAGCCAATGAGGCTTGGGGGGAGATGCGTTGGATGGACATCTATTGGAATAAATGAATGGGCCATTAACAAGGAGACATCACGCCCAGTAGTTGATTCCGGAAATGAGGGATCAATTAGTCAATAAAAAAGTGAAGCGCAAACCAAGAGAAAGTGATTCTCTCATCCTTCTCAGCCTTTGAGCTCGATTGCGAGATCATGTCCCATTAGCAACAAGTACATATACACCCCTCTACCTGCTACTTTCCTGCGAAACCAAGAGTACTCTGTACCTGCCTGCCTGGATGCCTTCCGCAGCGAGCTCTCCACCAAAGCTCTGGCCTCCTACGAACTTGAGCCAACATCACTTCCCCCCCACTAGCGACAAACGTACGTCAGCGCGACCGCCAGCCTCGCAACCTGTACGCGACAACGCCGTTTGATTCAAGGGGCGCATTTCATATCCTGCGGTACCGCCTGCTGTACGGCCCAATTGCGTGGCAGACGCAGAGTCATTGACCCGATACCTGCGTCCTTGGAGACGAACGAATTCCCGGAGACGAACAGCGAGACATATACACATAGTATATTGAGAGTGCGGGTTGAGCTAGAGGAATAGAGAGAGAGAGGAGGGAAGCGACATACGGGAAACAGACTCGCCACACGCCTCGCTCGTACAGATAAAAGAAAAACAAGAGAGAGAGGAGGTAGCACATCATCGCCTCGCCTCGCCCGCCATGTCGTACTTCTTCTCAACCCCCGTCGACATCGACATCGTGCTCGACAATGCCGACGAACGCACCATGGTCGATGTCAAGCTCGACAAGAACCGCCGCGAAAAGGCGCCGCTCTACATGGATGGCGAGTCCGTCAAGGGCGCCGTGACCGTCAGGCCCAAGGACGGCAAGCGCCTGGAACACACGGGCATCAAAGTCCAGTTCATCGGCACGATAGGTACGCAGCTTCACCACTACCACCAGCAGAGCAGCCGCCGCTCCACCTCATCCTCATCCTCATCCTCATCCTCCTTTCCGAAGCCGCTCGGCTCCCTCATCCCCCACTGGACCCTGCCCGCCATCCGCTTGGGGCTGCAGCAGCGTCGACAGGTTACTGACGGGCTGGTAGAAATGTTTTTTGACCGCGGCAACCACTACGAGTTCCTCTCGCTCAACCAGGAGCTGGCCGCGCCGGGGGAGCTGCAGCACCCGCAGACGTTCGACTTCAACTTCAAGAACGTGGAGAAGCAGTACGAGTCGTACAACGGCATCAACGTCAAGCTGCGCTACTTTGTCCGCGTCACCGTCTCGCGCCGTATGGCCGACGTGATTCGTGAAAAGGACATTTGGGTCTACAGCTATCGCATCCCCCCGGAGATGAACAGCAGCATCAAGATGGACGTCGGCATCGAAGACTGCCTGCACATCGAGTTCGAGTACAGCAAGAGCAAGTACCACCTCAAGGACGTCATCGTCGGTCGCATCTACTTTTTGCTTGTCCGTCTCAAGATCAAACACATGGAGTTGTCCATCATCAGGAGAGAAACGACCGGTGCGGCGCCGAATCAATACAACGAGAGCGAGACCCTGGTGCGATTCGAGATCATGGACGGTTCCCCCTCAAGAGGAGAGACGATTCCCATCCGCCTCTTCCTCGGCGGCTTTGACCTGACCCCAACCTTTCGCGACGTGAACAAGAAGTTTTCCACACGATACTACCTCAGTCTCGTACTCATTGATGAGGGTAAGTTTATTTCACTCCATGAGCAAGTATTGAATCTTTCCTGCTAACATGAGCGTGTCCATAGACGCCCGCCGATACTTCAAGCAATCAGAAATCATCCTCTACCGCCAAGCCCCCGACGCTCCGGCCATCCAAGGCGCAGGCATCCAAAGCCTACCCCCTCCCACCGAGAACAAGGTCGCCACGGTTCACGCATAAAACAAAAAACAAGAAAGCGCTCGTCTCATGCAAATAAAAACAATATTCGCGTCAATGGCTTCACACGGGAGGGGATTTTACAGTAGCGGGCACTGCCTACGTTTACACTTCTGTTTCTAGCATAGGGGGGTAAAACCAATGGCGTTATGGGAGATGATGAGTTGACTTGATTCTTATTATGGAAAAGATGTAGTCGTAGATAATATACATATATATATATACATATATGCGCAACGACGTTTGTTCACGAATAATAAGAAAGTACAGGTCAAAGAAGGAAACAGAGCAGGTTTGAAATACTATTGAAATAAACGAATAATTCCTCATTTGATCCCGTGCTTGTTTCCCCGAGGTATCTAACCTATATGATCCCCTTTTCTTTCTTTAACCCTTTCCAGATTTCTTCATGTAGAAACAGGGGCAGGGCACAGGCATTAATCTACACGCAAAGATGTTTAGTTCTAGTCTCTCCCCCCTTCCCCCCCCCCCTAGCTCTGGACAAAACACCACCCGCCTTATGCAATGTCCATTACGTCGCCCGCCTCAAAGCCAAACTGATTATTCTGAATCGCCGCGATCCGGTCCAGCTCATCCTGGTACTGCTTCCGGATATCCGCCAGCGAAACAGCCCTGCGCTTCGCCGTCACCGGCGCCGCACCATTCTTCCTCTCGCCCTCGGGAACACCCTCGTCGAAGATCCACGCCTGCTTGGCGTCCACGCAGCTGAGCGCGTTGATGAGCAGCAGGTACTGCTTTGTGACGGGCGTGTCGAGCACGTCCTCGCCGGCAATCTGGTCGCCTTCTCCGGCAAGCCTCAGCTTCTGGATCTTATCGAGAATGACGGATGCGGCGCCCCGGAAGTTGTTGTGCTTGATCCTCCAGGAGTAGAGGACCTGGTGGTAGGGGAACGCATGCATGACATCCATGATGCTCTTGCACCGTAACGAAAGGATATCGTCGACCTCCTGCTGCATTCCGGGAAAAGGTAGAGTCACCAGCTCGCTATTGTGATACGTCTCGCACATCTTATCCACGAGTTTCCGCAGGTTGTAATGCCTCAAAGCCTGGTCCTGCATCGATAGTAACGTCGTGTGAGCCAGCTCAAACTGAGAAGTGGCTAGTGCCGCATTGAAAAGGCGGCTCAGCATGTCCGTCTTGATGCTGGCATTCTCTGGCTTGGAGCCCGTGAACTGGATGGAAAGCCGGGCGAATTCAACCACATATGAGTACGCTCTCTGCTTCTCAAATAGGGCCACAATGTGTGAATAGTACTGAGCGAAGCCGCTATTTAAGAGATTCCACTCTGTGTCGTCGAGCAGGCCACTGCTGTGACGTTCAAGGTCAACTGTTTCGCTACCTGCAATAGAATTAGCGTGATACTAATCACCCACTAACGCGCATCATCATCATCATCATCATCATCATCATCCCAGACTTACCCATGCCCACAGCCGCTTTCCTGAAATTTATAGATGCAGACTCAAAATCCTTCAGCGCCAACAAGACTCGGCCGTGAATGTAGACTGAAAACGGGTTCTGGTCGCAGAACGGTTCCAGGTCTAGCGCTAGGTCCGCTCTGTCGCGCTTGATGAGGGAACATTGAATGAGTGATGGAGAGACCTCGATATCTCCGTTTGGAGAGCAAAGATTGGTGACGAGATCGGTCATGGAGATTGCGAGCGGCTCCCCCACGAGGTCCTGGAAGCCCAGCAAGTGGCCAACGTTTGCTTCCAAGGCGGTGACGACTTGGACTTCTTCCCCTTTCTTCGACAATGGTGATAGGCTGTGCTCGGCTAGCGGGACCGCCAATTCAGTCTGTGATAGCCACTTGAGGAGCTCGAGCCTCTTCAAAGAAGCGATGAGCTGTCGGAACACAGTGCCAACATCTATTCTATGATGGAGGGCATCTTCGTCGTTGTCAAACTCAAACTCCATGTGGACCAGAAGTATGAGCTGGCTGAAGCATATCTTCCATTGCAGCGATATGTTCTCTTGCACCATCGTCATGACGAGCTTCTTGCCAAACTCTGACAGGGGATGGTTAGGACTCCGGTTCTTCTCATCCAGCGGCGCTACCATGAGGTTGAGGAACTTCCGGTAGAGGTCATTTGTCACGACGGAGAAGTTGGTACCTAGGGTATCCACAACTTGCTGCGCGTCTTCATCCGTAATTCCTCGCCAAAAGCCAGCCTTGTCTGAGAAATATTGTATCCGTTCAAGATCCGTTTTGGACGATTCTTCAAACAATTCTGGTCTTAGCGCGGCGGTGCAAAGCTGTACCAAGTTGTCAGGGAACCCCTCAACAAGTGACAGACCGGAGCTAATCAAGTCGGCCTGTCGACTATTGCCTTGATCCGGTATAGATAGGTTGTGGTAAAGCCGCTCCAGATGGCTGCATTCCCGAACGGCAGAGACGAGGTCTGCGCAGACTACCCAGACCATGTCGGCATCGGCATCAAGGGTCATGCCGATAGCCTCGCCTCGTTGCTTATCGAGCTCATTCAGCAAGCGGTAGAATCTCCTCCACTGAGTCTCGCTCGACGCCCTGAACTGCTCGTAGTCCATCTCGCCCGACGATCCACGATCCAGGGAGGCAGTCGAGCCAAGCACGGAGCAGATGGACTCAGCTAATCCGCGGCCCTTGTTGTTCTCTTTCGGGGCACCGAGCCCTCGCTCATATATGGCAAGTGCCGCTTCCAAGGTCGCTTTAGTGAATTTCCCCGGTTGCAAAATCATCTGCAACCACTTCTCCGTGACGTCCACGGGATCGCAAGGGCCAGAAGTTTGCACGGCGAGCGTCCGAGGCTCCGAATATACACCATCCCAATTGTCCTCCCACGACTTTTCCATATTCTTTCGGTCGAGCTCCAAACGCTGCACTCGGTATGTCATGTTGTTTTTCCACAGGGTCCACAGGTTAATGTGGCCTTCCTCCGGTGACGACAATACGAAATCGGCTAGTGTCCAGATGTCTGAAGATGATGGAGTGATGGGAATCAGCGTGCATTTCGGAAACAGGTCCTCAATGCCAACATTATGACCGTCCTTGGCCACAATCTTCCAGAACTTGAACTCTCCAGGGCCAATGGGTGAGTACGTCGCGCAGATCCTCTGGCCACGGGTTCGGCCGACAATCTGAATCAAATTTGATTGTGAGGGATCAATCGTCCACTTGCCCATCTCTTGCGGTGACCTCTCAGCATTGAGCATGTCATATGTCTGCAGAATCTGCCCGTCGTTGACATTCCAGATACGAATTCGGTGATCGAGGCAAACGGTAATGGCAAAGAGGCAATTATCAAGGCCAAAGTCGGTGACTTCGATGGATGTCGCAGTGCTGTATTCCATGTTGGCCTTTCCGTACTTGATCGTATGCTTGCCCTGGAACGGCAAGAGGCTTCGCAAGTTCTGGGCCCATCCCTGCACATTGAAGAAGGATTCTTTCCATAACGCAGTAGATGCTTTCAAAGAAAAAAAAAATTCAAAAGTTAGTATGGTAGTATGCAAAGACCCACGAAGAGACTCGACTTACCCTCATCGCCCTTTTGTTTATCGAATCGAATCATGCCGCCATCGTTGACCGTAACAAGGAGCGTATTCGCCGACACAGCCACCATCCGATGAGGATACTTGAAGCTGAGGCCCGCCGGAGACTGCACCTTGCAGATATCAGGCAGCCCAGCATCCACCGCACCTCTCCTCTTGAACAGATCCGGCCGAAGGGTAAAGGTGTATAAGTGGCAGCTCTGGTCCAGCACATGCACACACAGCGCATCATGCTCCTCCGGGTCCGAGAAGACGACGCATGCCGGCTGAATGGGGACGGTGAAGTGGAAACTGATAATCAACGACGCATCGGCCGCCTTGTCCTTCTTGCTCACATCCACCGCCCGGATGCTCAACAGCGTGCCGTCCTCCAGGACCCGCCAGAGAAAGCTCCGGGGAGAATCATGCCATTTCCGTCTGTATATGGAAGAGGCAGTCGCCAAGTTTTTCAACCGAAACGTCGTCTCGTCCTCGACATCGCTCGTCAGCCTGGGGCGGCCTCGGCTGCCAGAACCAGAGGGGACTCGGATGGTGACGACCGACGACGGGGAGGGAGGTTCGAGGTTCAAGCGGGTCTCCTTGAAGAGATACTGAATCTCGCCCGAGTCCATCTCGCCTCCCTGAAGCGCATGCGTCGGGTGCACTTTGCTGATTGGAGGGAATGGAGCGGACGAGGCTGGCGCGCAAGTTCTGGTTCTGTTCGCTTTTTTTTGGTGATGCTCTTGGTGTCTTCGGTCGCGTTTCGCCGCAGGGCAGAATTTCTGGCTTGCCTTTCGAACGTCGCGCTGCGCTAACCCGATTTGGAAACCAGCTTGGCCGCATAATGTTTCTGTGCCTTGCATTGCAATCTAGGTACCTTATGGAGAGTACATCGTACATAAGGTACCTCAGTATTTATCAAACACAATTTGATATAGGATATTATATATTATTGCACAGATTGTAAATGAACGCAGACAGCAGACTGAAATATGTGTCATATGGTGCTACGTCTGAAACAAAGCAGATAATCACAGCTTGATTGCTCATTTAACTTCATCTTCTCCCGCCCCCTATGCTTCTGAAATAGCAAACAAGTAGAAACCGAACTCAACAGCCAGTCACTCATAATGAAAAACGCCAGATCCATGCACCCACTCCAAAAGACTCCGAGCTTCGTTTATCATGCAATACGTGGGGGGAATATCCCATCATGAATCTTTCTCCATATCCTTGGGCGCGGGGTCACTGATGCCATCCTCGCTAATGGCAAACAGCGTATCGCTCTCCGGCAGACACGGGCTGTCGTAAATCTTGGCGATTCGAGTCTCGCCACGGCCCTTTTTCAAGCTGATCCGCGTTGTGCTTGCATGGGCAATGATGTTGCCACCAATTGGCTTCTTGGGGTCCGGGTTGAACATGGCGCTGGGTCCACCATCTACCTGCGCAACGACTTGGTTGGTGATGACAACAGCAATGCCGAATTCATCAGCAAGTCGCTGCAATGTCCTCATAAACTTGGCCAGATGAGTCTGACGGTTGGAGAGCTCGCCTCGACCCGTGAAATCGGTTCGATAAAGCGAGGTGGCGCTGTCAACAACGAGCAGTGAGAAGCGTGTCTCACACATCATGGCGGCTGCCTGGTTCAGGAGCTGAAGCTGGTGGTCTGAATTGTACGCTCGCGCATAGGCAACGTTATCCAGCACCTCTTCTCCCGACAGACCGAACCGATTGGCAACAGCTAATAATCGGACGGGTCGGAATGTGCCTTCGGTATCAATGTAGAGACATTTGCCTTCGCCGCCACCCATGTCAAAAGGCAGCTGGCACGTCACAGCCAGAGTGTGACATATCTGACTCTTTCCTGTTCTGAATTCACCAAACAGCTCAGTAACCGATCCAGTCTCTATACCGCCGGCCAAGAGTGTGTCTAGGTTCTTGGATCCTGTCGTAATAGAAATGAGTTCACTACGTCGTTGGTGCATTTCAGTCGCCGTGGTGAAACCCATGGGAACAAGTTTCGACGCTTATTTGAAAACGGTCAGTTTCATTTAGACTTGGTAAAAAAAAGTCACTGTTGTGCATACCTTCACTCAAGATTTTAGTGGCCTTCTGCTCCGAGATGCCCTTGATCTGCTCGAGGACTCGGCGAGGGGTGTACGCCACAGATTCCACGGTGTTAAATCCGCCGTCAACAATGAGTTGAATATCGCGCTTTGTCAATCCAGCGACTCCCTGTGAGTTAAGCTGTTAGCACAGCATTTCAGGTACATGAAAGCTGGATTAGTCCTAGTATACCTCCAAGGCTGAGAGCGGCGTGGGTGCACCTGGCCCGGTCAAGCCACTCTCGTCGCCTGCCTGAGACCCATCGTGTTCTTGACTCATCTTGACCGTCGCAATAAAAAAGAACTTTTTTCCTTATTCACACAACGCAGGTACGAAGAAACGAGGGGGCAAAAGCACGCCGTGCAGTCAAATTTAAAGATTGAATGGCCACAACTAGGCAGAATTGAGGGGCCTACGACGAGGAATGTTGACGAGCTGGCGCGAGTGGACGCGTCGAGTCAGGCCGTCAAGGGGATAATTTGACGCCAGATCACGTGATACAAGCCATGATTTCTAATTGAGTTCCATTTGGGAAATCATCCACCAGAGGAACGGGCATTTTGTGGTGCACATTGATTATCACGCTTACAAACTTGGGGAGCAACGTTTTTTTTTTTTTGTTTTTGAGAATTATCAATTAATTCGGCATCAAGAACAATGCGCGCCAGTATGATGTGCTAAAAACAAAGCCACTTTCAAACTGTCCAGACAGCCAAAGTGATCTGATGATCCGATTACCCATTTCCTCCCAACTCCGTCCAAATGCAATCTTGAAATAAGCAAACATGTCAGGTTGTTTTTTTTTGAGCATGTGGATGTTTTGTTACACCGTTGGGTAACGATGGTGGTAGGTGACTCTTTAGTTGATAGCGATGCGTCGTCGAGACTCAACCTTCTTGGCCTTGGGAACGGTAATGCTTAGAATACCGTCCTGGAAGTGGGCGCTAACAGCGTCATTGTCCACAAAGGAAGGGAAGTGGAAAGTGCGAGAGAACTCGCCGATGCTGCGCTCGGCAAGCCAGTACTTGGCCTTGTCCGCGGGCTGTCGGGTCGCCTTTCTCTTGTTCGACTTCTTTCCCTCCTCGCTGGTGACGACTTCGTAGCCTGATTCGCGCTCGCTGGCTTCATCCTCGTCCTCGACGGTAGCCTTGTGGGAGTTTCTCCGCTCCTTCTGATCGGCAGCAGCCTCGTTGGAGGGAGCGCCTTCTAGCTGAGCGGGTGATGTTCCGGTAGTGTATGTTCGCTCGGCCTTGCCGCGGACGACCAGGGTCTGGGGCTCGGGGAATTCAATGTAGACATTCTCTTTGCTCACGCCAGGGAGTTCACCGTAAAGCTCGTAAGCCTCGGTGGTCTCGCGCACGTCGAATTTGGGCTGCCACTGAGTAGCGCCCTGGCGGCGGGTGTTGCCGTTGTTGTTGTTGTTGCTGCTGCTGTTGCTTCGGCCCGTCTCTCGGTTGTAGCTGTCGTAGTCATCGAGCAGACGGAAGAGAGAAGTAAAGGAGGACTCAGTGGGGTGGTAGAAAGTGCGAGGGAAGAAAGCCGCCATTGTGTTTTGTTGTGTGTTGTTGTTTCTTATTAAAAGATGGTTTGAGTTGGTTGAAAGGTAAAGAGGCGCTTTGAGGTTGCTTGCTTTTTTGTTGTTGCTGGAGTGCTTGCTAAGACTTGATTGTTTGTTCTGATGAAGAAACAAACTCTATCTCTAGGCGACTTCATGCCGCGCTTTATACTTGATTGCATCGCTTCTGACGACTTTGGAGATAGGCTGGCCGATGACGAAAAGCGATCCCTTTGGAACCCCAAAGGAATCTACTAGTATCTACCATATGCCGCTGTTGCGAATGTGTTGCACTGCATGATGCTTGCTAGCAAGGCGTGTTGCACCACCTATTGGAACGTTATTGGTGGCGGCGCGAGATACTTCTGAGAGGTGCTAGAACATTCCACCATATAAAAGCAAAGCCAAATCCAGTTTTCTACGGGATGCAAGCCGCGCATCATTTTCCAAAGGACCAAGGGACAAATTCACAGGCCGACATATAATATTAAAATTGATATAATTTTGCATTTTCTCAAAGGGAAGAAAAAACGTCACAAAGTCTAATTGTTGTTCTGAGCAAGTTCCGCCAATTCTGTCATTGCTGTCATTGATGAAAGCCCCCTTCAAGCCTCATGTGTGGCTGATGACGCCGGGGGGGAAGGTCCCCAATGACATATAGCGCGACGCCCTGTCGTCAGGTACGGAGAGCAATGTTACGGCGCGGAAGTGCCAGATCCACTTTTTCTGACGTTATTGCGTGGAGTGCCTTTGCCCTGCAAAATTACGCTGCCTGGTACTAACTTACAGCGCGTCAAGCGCCACAGCATAGGACGGTGCTGTGCTTGTACCAGCCACACTGAGACCATCTCTAAGCGCGCCTCTTACAGGTTAGGCGCAGGAATATTTGCTCTACAAAGACGTACATACGTCGAAATTATGGATTGCAACAGCTATTGATACAATAGCTGAATGAACATCTCCAAGATGCTTAATCATTCGGGCAATTCTTCACTAGACCGGGATGATTGCGAAACTAACACAATGCATGCGCTTTTTCTCATCTTTACGCAGGCCGTTCCCCATGATTCACTCCAGCACGGAGTACGTACATTGAAGGAATGCCTCTTAGTGCAATATGATTCTTGCCCACAATGCTCCCTTGAATTATTCGCGCAAAACAGCCACAATTTGCTAAACTTTGTATATGCATGTGTCGCTTACAAGGATCCACCTGTTGTTCACCTTCGATATCAAGCATCTACAAGTCGTTCGGTTTGTAAATCAAAGATCAACCCCAGCAAGGGGCTTCGTCTTCACCCTATATCATCATCATATTAAACGAGGCAGGTCAATTTGTTTTAGCTAGGCAAAAGCGCCTCCTAGGCGTAGTATCGAGTGACCGGAGCCGTAATCAAAAGTCTTCCATAATATTTTAATCCACCTCCTAATAGCCCGCCTCCTTTTTCGATTCTCCAGGATTTGTAGCATCATCACCATCGTCATACTTATCATCAATCCGGGGACGTCATACGTAACGGTCGAGTTATATAATAGGTGAAGATCATTCTGAATTATCCCACACGAGAGAGAGAGAGAGAGAGAGAGAGAGAGAGAGAGAGAGAGAGAGAGAGAGAGAGAGAGAGAGAGAGAGAGAGAGAGAGAGAGAGAGACAAAGAGAGTCCTCGTCAATGCTGTAGAAGCAGAGGCACCAGCAATCGTAGCAACCGATCGAGAGAACATGACACTGCAAACAAGCAGGCATTATTGTGAACAGTCGTGATTTATTGATGCCTGGACATCACACCCATATTCTGTCTCGAGGTCAGCAATGGCGCGGTGCTCTGCGGGCTGTTGAGGAGACCAATCAGTCTCTGCCCGACAGAAGGCTCAATCTCTGTCCCATCTCTGGCAATCTTGACCTCTCGATTCGAGTTCCAGGGGTTTCGCAGCCCGCGAGTTCGATGAAAAGGCAGGCGAGACGTCGAAAGCCACTCGACTCTGAATGGCTTTCCCCATGTCTTCTCCTCCTCCTCCTCCTCCTCCTTAACAAGAGCGACAACTCTGCCGCCTGACGCATTGCTTTCCCCATCTGAAGCCTCTTGCGGACCCTCTGTATCTACTTCCCAAAAGACAGTTCCCCTAGTTGGATCTTCAATGATTCTGCCTTTGGGGACGTATTCAGTCGCGTCCGTAAGAACTTCTTTCGGCAGTTCTAATTCGTTCGTCGATCGGGATGTGGTTGAAAACTTCACAGTCGATTCTAGGGATGGGCTCAACTCTGAAGCCATTCGTGCATATCCAAAATATTCTCCCGACTTGTTGGCGGAGAAGATTAAATACACGTTGTTACATTGCTTAGAGAGTCTATTAGCCAACGGGCAACGTTGTGAAGGAAGGAAAAGTTGGACTTGCTTACCTTGAACGCACTGTTCAGTGTCTCTTCGTTGTGTGACTGCGTTGCCCAAAGTCCACTTCGCACACTCAGTTCAAGGTCATCGACCGAAAGACTCTTGAGAATGAAATATCTATCGTGTTGTGCCGGCATACCCCCTGGCGAGACAGCTGCCTGCTGCTCTGGGTGGTCGAGGGTAAAAGCCGTGTTCGCACTGTCAGCTGCAGTTACCATTGCACTTGTTGTTTGATTGGTTGGTCCGGGAGAGCTGGCTGCATTTGACGCCGGTCCGGTCGGTGCAGACAGGCCGGCGGCGGTGCTTTCAGCCTCGTTCTTCCTCAATCTGCTGACAAGTCGAACTGATTGGAACCTAGACTCGTGGAGTTTCAGTTGTGCTGCTATGCAAGAGGCCTCGTCTTTGAAATTGGCGAAAGCACAGTTGCTCTTGGCAATTAGGAATAAAGATTCGAGTCCCACCGTCTCTCTCGAGACGTGGCGTACAAGGCTCATCAAGTCGGTTTGAGGTGGCAGGTTTCCGATCCAGACCGCATTTCCTAGAGCAACAGCAGGAGTTAAAAAAAAAATTTTTCTTGACATTCATGACGCACAGCAAGGGTTTTTTTATTTTTATTTTTTTTTTCTCTTAATAAAACATACCAGTTTGTCGAGGTTTGCGTAAAGCCCCTTGAATGGCATTTCTTTGCCCGTCCGGCTTGCCTGCAGAGAAGAAATTTCAGCCTCACATCAACGATCCAAGTCTCAGGACAAGAATTACCATGGGTAGATTTCTGAGCAGAGAATGCCATCTGTGGAGTTTCCAGAGACTGACCACGGTTTATGGGCCTTGTAGACACCGGCGGAACGATTTCTGCGCGAGGTTGCTGGTTCGTAGCAATACCAGCTGGTACGTTTTGGATTTGAACAGGATGAGAATAGTAATAGGCCGTCTGCGTATGCCCCATGACGATTGGGTTCGGGTAATATGTCACATTTTGCCTCTGTAGCATGGCCGGGCCGACCTGGCCAAGAGCTAGCTGGCTACCGCCGTAGTATGGCGAGATGTGATGCGTTTGGGGAACGTAATAGCCCTGGTGCGTCAAGGGCATCGGTGGAGGCCCGGCGTACTGAGAAATAGGCGGCATAGGGGGAGCTACCGGCGCTGATATTCCGGCGGTATACCTTTGCTGAGGTCCACGCTGATACTGGCCGTGATGATAGTTGTCCGTAGGCAGGGCGTTCGAAAGCGAGGCCATGTTATATGGGCCATGGCGACTGAAGAGTGTCGAGCCAGATGCCAGCCCGGGGTGAGAAGGAGAGACATGCTGTGAAGCTGCAAGGTTGGTCCGCGGATCTTGGCGGCTGTCGTGCCCAGAAGTTGCCTGCTCACGATTTTGAGCTCGGGGCACTACAGGAGCTTCGGCAGCGGGCTGTGGTACGATGGACTCGACATTCCCCGTCCCAGAGATGGAAGGGGGTGAAATGTCCCCCATTGAAAAGGGTGAGCCGGGCAAGAACCAAAGCCGACTATCTGGCACGCCGAGTTATTTAAATCGCCAGCACGATGTTATGTGTTATCGGTTACAAAGGGTTTTCGAGAAGAGTCGTGTGGGAGAGTGAGCTGAATAGCCGCTGTCGGGTTCGAATTATTTAGTTAGATTCTAAATGATGACAAACCCCGAGTCACCTCACGTCCAAGGAGTGGTAGAACCGACTCTTTGCCACGAGGTAAGGGCGGTCACAGAGTAACGTGGCTACTGGAGGAAGAAGCCTACAGCCCTACTCTGGATATCAAAAGACGGCGGTGGCAGTGTTACCCGTTTTCTTAGTGGCCGAGGAGTGAGACCACCGAACGGCAATAGTAGGGCTGATTGTCCAGGTGATGTGAGCCAAAAGCTGTTGCCCTCAGGGGTGCCGGGTACACACCGTTTGCCTCTAGGGCGGAGCGACAAGGAAGGGTGAGCCCGGTCTGGGGAAATCGGTGCTCGGGCAATGCACCCTATGCCGCCGCAGTATAGAAATGTGCCCGTGGCAGGGGTGATAATGCCCTATAGGGGGCCCTTTGGCGAGACAATGCACAGGTATAACGTCCGGCAGTGCCTCCTGGAGGGCCCTTTTTCCCTGATGGAAAAGTGGCAATCACGAGCAATAGTTTCTCCCGGTGCCGCTAGACTCAGAGGCTAG
This sequence comes from Trichoderma orchidacearum, assembly GCA_023653515.1. NCBI lineage: Eukaryota > Fungi > Ascomycota > Sordariomycetes > Hypocreales > Hypocreaceae > Trichoderma > Trichoderma orchidacearum. The sequence continues at coordinate 698,107 of JAAOZV010000014.1, forward strand.
GTCTGTAAGTGCTTTCCCTCGAAGATATCAGGCTTGACGGCTGAGTGAAATTCGATGACGAGTGACAGGCTCGAAGACCAGAGGGAATCAACGGCCACTAGCCACAAAACGCTTCGAGCCAGAGCACTGGGCCGGATTCACATACCAGGTACGAAAAGTACGTAGTTCTCGATGGCGGCTCAGGCACCTGGGTGGTAGTAGCTTTTGGATTTTTTAAAAAAAGGGAACGGCGGAGCTAATCGTTTCACCCCCTTTGCCGCCCACACCTGCAGAACATTGCACGGTAAGCCAAGTGTTAAATCAGAAACACCCTGTCGGTGAGCCACATCCGGGCTTCCACGTTCACCACTCACCAGGCCAAGTATGAGCAGCAGAATAACAATGGGGCCCCCGCGGCAAAATAGGCGAAAAACTCCCGAAAGTAGCCTTGCGCGTCGCAGCTAAGCTGAAAGTATAGCTCTTAGCCAGGTCAACGGAGATCCACGACGGAAGTAGTGGTGTCCCTGAGCAGTATCCATATACCTAATAGACGGGCTGATGGCGAATCCAAGTTTATGATTGGGGCTAGTGAACCAAGGATGATGAACCGTGGTCCGGACTCGAGAGCTACAGCTTGCCCTACCCGATTCGTAGTATCGAGACTAGACTGGGGGAGGTGTACTCGAAAGAAAAGTTCCTCGAACGGACGTGCTAACAGCGCACGCGGTGGCTTTTCATGGATGCCTCTAGGCGGGTTCTAAGCCTTGGAGATTTGTAGGTTGCTTCTGTGGCAAGAAGGTATGTCCGTTCATGAGCGGCCCTGCGGTATCACAGGGTCCGACAATAGTGTGGCTGGAGACCAACGGTACGAGCGGAGCATGAACCAGGAACAAGATAATAATGAAAATCTAGGCGTAGCAAGGTACCAGCTTGGCATGTCCACGTTGGTGCCATGAACAATTGCTGGGCAGCGGAGATTGGCGTAGCCCCGGCTCTTGCTAAGTATAGCCAAGGCCACAGAGCTGCCAAATACTGCCGGTACAAACCTACACGGCTTCGTCAGCGTGGACAATGGACAACCTAAGTGGGCTTATCCGCATGGATTCCTGCGACAGAGATGGAGTCTCCATGAGGTGGCGTTGGTGCTGGACAAGCGACTACCTGCATGTGCTAGGCGGATTTGCTACTCGTCCGTCTTGTCCCAGGACAGATTCAAGAGTTTGGAATGGCATATCCGACAGGAGACGCCCATCCTAGCCTTGATGGGACGACTGAGGAAGGAAAGGGCGCTTGGGGGCGTGTGGACAAGGATGGAGCTAGCCATGGATGATGGAGCCCGCAAGAACCAGGCAGGGGGAGTGGATGGTAGGTCGCCACAAGGATACAAAGACACTTCTATGCAAGTTGGCAAGTCAGCTGCTAATTGAGCCCTGAACTAACATCTCAAAGTGTGGCGGGTAAGTGGGCATCCATCGCAAAATCATAAAGCATCAGTCACACGAGATGAAACAAACCGGAAATCGAAACAGGGAACGACGTGTGGCTTTCAATGTTTCGCCACCAGGGGTATGTCACGATCTGTGGCTGACCATGAGGAATTGATGGAAGGTTTAAAAAAAAAAATAAGTGTCACTCACCATTGGTGAATATGATTCTTGCTTCAGGATGGCCGTATTTTGTTTCCCTCCCACTCCTTGTTAGCCTCGCCCAGCTGTCAATTACGCCTCGTTGTCTATCGCCAGCTCGACTTCCGTAAGCTTCTTCACACCATCACGATGATGGCTACGAATTCAATGTTTTGCCAGAAAAAAATTGGTTGCCATCGATTTACTTTACACAGATTCCAGTAGCCGCCGTGATCGTCGAGCAAACTAGCTCTCGGGAGAGCCGCTGGCGCCTGACTTGCCAGCCACGGCCACACCGAAAGACAGTGGTCTGGGAAAATTCAACCACATACGTCCGATTGACTCGTGAAATCTGAAATTATAACTTTTCTTTCCACAAGGCGGCACGCCACTTGGCTGATACTTGGTATTAGCCTTCAAGACCACCGAAATCCAGGGCGCTTATGGCTCCGGAACGGGGCCCAGTTCGCATCCACCGATGGGTAGTTTGACATAGCGTGATTGTGGCTCTGATCGGCAAGAGCTTGTCCCTCTTAGACGGCCTCTGACGAGTCGCTTTGGGTACCTGTGGAATAGCTTCAAATTTCGTGACGACTGCAATTGCAGGTTTTTTTTTCTTTTTCCCTTGTCCCATCATAGATCACGAGCAGTGGATATGCATGCGCAAGACCGGACTAATGCTGCAGTCCACTTCACCCTTTCTTCCCCCAGCTCTCCCTCAAATCAGTGACGCCGCCCTGCAAAGCAATGGCGGCTGCATCCGCGAGACATCAAAGGTTGCTCTACTCCCATAAGCATGATCGGCGAGAAGCGCTGCCGTAACAGATGAAGCTTGCGCAGAGCTGGTGACGGAAATCTGGCGTGTTGTAGTCCAGTTCTTACTAGTCGTATATCAAAAGGTTGGTTCATGGTTCATGGAATATGTCGATCACTTTCCATCTCTGATATTCTGGCCCACCCACCATGTCCTTAGTAGCCAAGGCTCCTAAACGCAAGGGTATGAAGCCCATCCCGGGACCTAAAATTCCTTAATCGACTTGCCTTGCTTTGTCACACACACCATTGCATTGGCCTGCGGGAAAGCATGGACGACGGCTCCAATGGAAGTTCTAGATGGGGAATGCGGATTTCACGATGCCGACCGTATCGGGATTTCCTCAATTTCCCTATATGCCGGTAATTGGGTCTCTCACCGCACACCTATGTTGATTTCTTTAGTGCGAACTCGAACCGCCCGCTGCAGTCTCTGTCCCCCAGCTTCCTTGACCTGTCTGCTAGCTGAATCCAATTTTTTTTTTTCCTTCGAGTGGCTTGCCTGTACCGAGCAACAAGGGAGACGACCATCGGTAAATGCTCCGAAGCCTCAGAGTCTGCTTGAGGCGCTTCCCCGCGAACACCGCCACCCTGGCTGGACCCTTGGCGCAGGACCCTGACGGGCGAGCAAGCCTATGAAGTCAGAGGCACCCAGGTGGACAGTCTCGAAAAGCAGGTTCTCGCCGAACCTTGACCCCTCGTCTATTTTGCCCACACCGAGCAGCGCAACCCCCATCCAGGAACGTGTTCTGTATCCACGCTAATGAATGTGGCACTTGGACAGCGTACGGGGGTCCCAGTAGTAAGATCCCGTCTCTCCGGTACTCGAGGCTAGGGCGGACCGTATGCTCCGGGTACCTCACAAAAGGGGATGAACTTTTGAGCGCGTATGTGAGTTCGCTGCCCGTCGTCGCTGTGCAGTTTGGACATGGCCTTTTGAGGCATGAAAAAGCCGACGTTGGAGCTGGTGTCGCACACAGGCCGCTGGTGAGAAGAGGCTGTGGCTCCGGGCAGCTTGTGCGCATGCAGCGTTCTCCAGAATTGCGGATGCACATGACTGAAGAACCCCATACCTTACGAAAAAAAAATGTACGTACTACGAGGGGCAGCTACAGGGCCCTACCAGCACTATCCTGCCGCTTATTCAGGGCTGCCTGGCTCTTTCCTAGTGCGAGGATGCCGATCATTGCCTGGCTAGGCCACAACTTCTTCGCCTTCCCGCCCAATGTGGCTTTGATGGTCTCTGCGGATGACGACATCCTCGCCTGCCAAACTGTCAAACCTGCTCGATGCTTCTTTCCCGTCGTCGAGCTACATTCTGGCATCGCATTTCCCATCTCAACACGGGCACCCCGCATCCGGTGACGTAGCTTCCGTTATCCTCACTGCTCCGTATCTCCATCCCAGCTCACTTCCATCTATTTCTGTCTGGGGTTCATCGTTTGATCGGCATCAATTCCAGATTTAGTGGCCAGCCCTGTTGACCATTGGCTACCGGAGCTCAAACCCCCAGATGCTGCGGGCTTGGGGCCGTTCTATGACGCCGCAAACCACCAGATCCATGAGGAGATGTTGGATATCTGGGCTCACACTCGGCTAAGGCTGTGTGATGTCTCAGCCCTGAAACTCAGACAGGGGGCCTCCTCCGTCAGATATGCCAGCGCAGATTAATTCGACGTCGTCATCTCGCGGCTACTCAATTGGCTGTCTGCCATTTTCTTTTTTTCCATTGTCTTCTTTATTCAAATACTAATTACTCTTTAATGACCCACTTTGTCTATTATCTTTTCAAACTCAATTCGCGTCTGCTTCGTCATGGTTATTAAGGGTTCCAACCTCGGCTCACGCTTTCCAAGTCCCGGATTGACCCCCAGTTGGTTCGAGTGGCAAAGCGTTCGCAGCTTTGGCTTCCTTCTTTAGGCCAATCACCATAGACGCGCGGCTTACGGATTTCCCGCTGCGTAGTGCGCCATATCACATGTGTATAGTTTCCCAGATGGGTGCTAATCGTCGCCAGTGCTCCGTATAGGGCAAGAACCTTACCGTCAATCGCGTGCCGGACCATCCTGGATAGCTGCCAATGACACATCTAAGCCTCACGAGGCTTGGAGGAATAGCAAACCTCTGTGCCACAGTGGCTTCAGAATCAGCTCATTGTGTCTAATTTTTCTCTATTAGTCCTTTTTTTGGTTACATTTGCCCGGCAGGCCGCCCTTAGCCGGCGAAACTATCCAGCCCTTGTCTCTCGATCTGGCTACTCTACTTCCCGAATCGCCACCTCGACCCCGGGCCCTAGCAGTTAATCATTGAGACTTCGCCTGCTGGCTATTGCTTATTCCCATTGGATGAACGCCTAAGATTGGATATTGCCTTGGCACTTGCCTTGGCCATCTCTACCTGGAAGGTCAACTGCATAATTTGCAGTCCTTTAAGGAAGACGAACTTCCTTCGACAAATGCTATATTGGCGACATCTCTCCATTGGCTCTCTCTCTCTCTCTGACAAAGGACAAAAGAAAAAGGAGACACGCTTGACTATCCCCTCAATAGTATCCTCTGGACTCAAGGGAGGGTCCTTTTAGCGTTTGATATGGCCGCTTCTGTTCTCCTCCTGTCATTGGCAGGCTCGTGAAATTAGATCGGCGGCCGCATGCACAAGACTTTTTGATCGGCCGTCTAGGCGGAGTCTCCATCTCCCCTCAAGCAGTTGTTAACACGTGGATGAGACCGACATTTACTGCTTGCCACGTATGCAGCGTAGGGCTCCAGGCCCTTGTACGTGACTAAAGGGAGTCTACTGCAGCAACAAGGCCGGCTAGTGAGGCCTGTTCCTAGTGAGGCCTGTTCTAGTCGTCGGCTGCTAAGCAGCCGTTGTAAAATCCGGCGTGGCTCTAGAAGGGTGAGACTCCCAAGACCCCTGAGAGCCCTGAGAGCCCTTACAACCATGTTTGCGGAGCTCCCTCGGAGTACATGCTTAGGGTCTACTACCAACACTCCCGGTTTCCTACTGTTCTGTCGACCCTGCATTCCGTGGAACAGTGTGCCCGTACCTTAGGTATTCTCCATACGAGTATTCCGTACACCGCACGAAGCATGTAGACACCAGTGAGCACGACAAAGGGGCGTTAACACAGTGAGGAGCTTCTGGAGGTATCGAATCGGACGAATTGAATAGCGTTGTAACATCATCCAGGGACCAGCATAGATACACAGGAGTTCCAATTATTTCAAAATCAATTCCCCTTTCGTGGGAAAACTAACCTACTTTTGGCCGGCCACGTTTACACTCCAATAGATTCATGGCCCATGCGACACTCGGCCAGAAAAAAAGGAACTATATCAAAAATGGCCCCCAAAATCTGGCCGTACTCTCACTTTGACGCGAAATGGAATTACTGCTTATTTTCGAGGCAAGTGTTTGACCCCATTGTGAATGATGTGCCCCTTTTACCAGCTCTGAAGTTGTCCTTGAAGATAGAGCCAGAAGTACGAATCTCGATATATGGCGGCCTTGAAGACGCCTCCGCCTTCTATTCTCTCTCGCATACGAATAAAAAGTCGATACATAACTCTTTGAGTGTGCCCAACCGTCATTTCCAGCCTGCCTGGGCTTCAAGAAAGGAGTACAAAAGGCAGAGGCTCCTGCGAGATTGGCGAGCGTGCCGCTTGAGACGCCGAAATTAGCTCGACTACATCCTAGGAGCGGGTGTACTGCCAAAGCTGGCAGTCCAGCCGGAAGTTTCGAATGAGATTACTCTCGTATAAAGAGCCGGCCGGTCGTCTCCGCTGCATGTAGGTTGATGCGGCTTGCGGTGGAGCTGTAAATGCTTTGCCGCCATTTAGAGCTCGTAGAAGGGCAAAGCTCATGGCTTGGTATGGAGTTTCACTATTACAAAAGGCATAAAGGCCGATTATTTTACACCGCCTTTGGCTTCTTAGATCTAACTGTGCGAGTGGTGTCATCTATGCTGCGTGGCTATCCATAAGCGGACTTTTGATAAGAGAATGACGGTCACGCGGGGGAACAGCCCAGGGGTGTGTCAAAGGTAAAGCTCTTTGTTCGGCGTCCATTTGAACGGCTCTTATACATCGTTACGCATTCAACAACAACAACAACAACAAAGGAAAAAAAAAGAGGTATAGAGATTGAGCATGTTTAGTCCTTCTTTAGAGGCAAGAAAACCTCTTCGATGCCTTCTTTGGAGATGATGAGCATTTGAAGAGAGTCACCGACCTCGATATGACGCTCCACAGCTCCATCAAAGGCATCCTTGACCAACGTCTCAACCTGTGGCCGTGTCAAAGGTTTACGCTCTCTCTCCTTCAGATCATGACCCTCTCCACTGCCCGGAATATACTGGTTCTTGAAGTTGACTTGATTGTCCAGGAAGGGCATGATCAAGCTGCCGGCAGCGCCACCGGCTCGACACTGTTCCCTCTCGTAGCTGCCAACCGGATCGTAGGAGTATACGGCACCCTTGCCTTCCTCGTCGAGGCCACCAAGCATGGCGTGTGTGTAGTATGGGAAGAACCGCTTCTGGTAGAGAATGGTAGACAGACGCTTGGCGCACGCGTTGAGACTCATGGGCTTGCCATGTCGGTAACGGTAGATCTTGCAAACGGTATCCAGACGGTCACGCAGTGCTTCGCCATCGGCAGCGAAACCGCAGACGGACAAGACTATGGTGGCATCATCTTGGGAAGCAGTTGTGCCGCCGATCTTGAAGACCTTGGGGGCCATGCGGGAGTTGATGCTGTAGCCGCTGGTATGACGGGTGTCGCCGGCCATAATGGTGAAGTCGGCGCCCGCAATGGCAAGAGTAGAGCCGCCATTGTCGGAATAGCTGTTTTTTTCGCAACGGTTAGTTGAGGCAAAGCTCAATCAGCTTCGAATGCCGAGACCTACGGATTGAAGCGGTGCTCCCGTAGCTCGCCGTGAGCCGTCTTTGGTGCGTCAGAGAATGAGTAGTTGGGCCCGTTCATGAGCGGGTTCTGGCTAAACATGGCTGCCATGTTTGCGTAGGTTTCCGCAGCTTCGTTGATGATGGAGATGGTTGATGCCCGCAAGCGATGCCTTGACGTTGGTCTTTGATGCTATATCGTTACAGCAAGCACGCGTCAAGTGGGAGCCTTGCCTAGGCCAAGACTGGGGGGGGGGGGAAGGGGGTAGCTTCGATGACTAAGCATGGCGTATTGGTCCTACCATCCAGTGACCACCCCTTAGAGGCTGGGGGGGCCCAAGATAATCCCGTCATTTCGCGTAGTCGAGTCTTCTCGATATCGCGGTCGCAGAGGATCCTTTGCGTGCCTTTAAAAGGAGCTTCTGGGTCGACCGTCTGTTTTCCAAGACGGAGCTGCGCGCATACAAGTCGAGACCATGACGCGCGATATCCGCGCGAGGGCGCTGGAGAAGATAGCTTTGCTATCAGCAACTGGACCGGCGGCCTCATCTGAGAAATCCGACCTCGACAAATTATGCAAAGCGTGCCATTCTCATTCCGGGGGGAGAGCAGGAGAACATGCTCAAGGTGGCTATAGCTCAAAGTCAATTGGCTCACTCGGGAGGGTTCCCATGGTAAGCAATCCGTGTCTCTTAGCTTATGAGCAAAAGTAAGGAGCTAACGTAGGGCTGTTAGTCCATTCGCGAGTTCGAAGTCCTCCTAGCTTTGTGCAAGACTGCGCCGAACATCCAGTCTAATCAGAGCGCTCAAAAACTTTCGTACCGGTTGATCCCTTATATTTTGGAAATCCATACCCAAGTTTTCGTTCCGTCGCCTTTCTTCCGTAAAATCGAGCCGTCCCCGACAGAGTCGCTTGCCTTCCACGTTACAGCTGCCTTGCTGTCGCTCGGCAACAACTATCACGACCTCCGCGAGGAAATCACAGAAGCCATCTGGCGTTTCACCAACGAATGTAATAAAGTAACCGATAACGTGCTGTCCCCTCACGTAGGAGATCCGGAAAATCCCAATTTGGAAGACGCTATCCGCACTGCGACTGTTGCTCTAGCTCTTGTCGGATTCCTGGACGCTGTAGCCGCTCAGGCAGACTTCTGGGAGGCCGAAGGCCGACTCTTCCTCATTCAAAAGATACGACAACTCCTCTCAGAGCCATTCTTGGTTGCGCTAGAGACCGCACTCTCAACCATACGCAATTCCCTAAGTCAGGACCGGGATGTCAGGGAGTGGAAGCGCCATCTCCGCCATTATGCTGCATCAGGCAGGCCTCTCGGGGCAATGCTATTGCAACGCAGCTTCATGTGGCTAATCCTGGCAAGTAGCTCTCTGATGGTTGCAGACGGGGAACTGCTTCGAACAACCCACATCTTGGATTACCTCATGTCCAAGGACGGCAATCTGAAAGCTAGATCAAATGAGATCTCAGAGGCTGATCTTAGCTCCATCGAGACGTATACCGGCCTTGCGGTTGAACAGATGAACTATATAGAGGCTGGTGCGGACTTCGTACGGCTTGGGGCCCATTCTCAGCAACAGCTCGCCTTTGCGGTCAAATCTGCGGCTATGATTACATATCTCAACTGCTCTTTGCTGAATGAGGAGATAGCAGATGCTGATATCCTCACCACGTGGCTTCAAGAGGCTTTGGAAGATCCACTACAAATGACTGATGAAACCCTGGCGTCTACGGTGCTTCAGTGCCTCGCTCTAAGCTGCCGTATCGCACCTTCGTTCTCGTCTACCGTCAGCCGTGTGCTCCCGCGATTCCTGGTCCAGACTGTACCGCAAGGCGACACCGTTGGGGTAGCATCGAAGAGTCTAGCCTTCGTTCTGAGGCTGCTGTCCAAAGATGCAGTCATCAGCACCCTCTACACGCTTGGCAATGTATTAAGCCCTGGCTCAGAAGGGACGATGACTGCTTTGCAAGCAAACGGCACTGCTGGTGAAGCAAACATGGTTCCAGTGTATGTTAACAGACATTCTACTGGAAGCGCCATCTCTCTTCAGATGAACGGCGAGGAAGAAACTGCCATTATCTACGGTAATGTTGTTCAGGCCATATGCGGCATTGCGGCAGCCTGCGAGGACGAGAAGATTACAGCCCTGGCTCAGTCTATGCTGCTACAGAAACTCGACAAGGTCAATGTCAGCGTGGATACCCAAGTTATAGCCGGTGCAGCTACTCTGGCACTAAATGGTGGCCAACTGGAGTTCCGCTCGCTTCTTAAGCTGTATTCGAGGATATGCCACCTTGGCGTCGTAGAAAAGAAGGATTTTCTCTTAGGCTCGGTGAGTAAAGCACATGTTTTTTTTTTATTACCGCCTTTTTTTTTTTTTCAATCAACTAACTCAGGCATAGGTGAGGAGAGCCCGCGCGCACATTTCTGCCCGTTTGCGCCGCGACTCCCCCTTATTCGACATCTATTGGGAGCACTTACTAGAGAGTATTATTTCCCTAGGTGATGCTCACGCGTCTGGTCAAACTAAGGATTCGGATGTACAGCTTGCTGCCCAGGAGATTGCTGAATTGCTCCATCCTCTCGCTGTGTTCATGTCAAGCAATGATCTCGCTTCGGAGCCATTGACCAATGATGATTCGTATGCGCTCCTCAGAGATGCCTGGTTCAACATTGTGGTACATGGCTTTATGACAACCACTGATCGTGGTAAAAAGCACATTAATGAACTACGCATGATTGCCGTGCATTCCCCGGCTTTAGTGGCGAGCCAACGCAGTGAGCAGGTGGAGAGTGATATTGAGCTTAATACTGTCCTGAGACGAGGACATAGCAACGAGCGAGAAGCGATGCAGAAGAAATTGCTAAGCGAGCTCGTACCCTCAAAGGCAGCTGATATTAAGAGCTTGAGCTACCGAAAGGTTATTTTCCTCCAAGCTGCTTATCTAGTCGAGAGTCTTCGCGCAGATGCTGGCGACTGTACCAAGGCATTGACCTACTTTTTGGAGCCAAGCATGCGGAAAGGTGACGTGAGCAGTACCATGGAAGGGATCGCTGCGGCCGTCGTCGACAAGTATTTGAGGAAGACACTTGGCGGCATCGATCCAAGCTTTTCATCCCAGTATGCCGCTACTCAGCTTGTTTCCATCTTTTGCGATTGCTGCCATCGCATCGAGAGAGTCCAACAGGCTGCATTCGCATGCGCGGACCGCATCATAAAAGATGTCCCATCAGCGTTGTGCCACAGAACATCCCTGTTCGCGCTCTTGGAGCTTCTCTCCCTTTTATGGACGAGCTGCCTCGAGGCAGAGACCGACGTTTACACACCACGATCAATATTCAGTTCTAAACTAGGCAACGTGACATTGGAGTTGTCTGACGACTACGATTTCCGGCGATGGACTCTAGATGTCCTCAATCGCAAGGCCAAAGCTTGGGTTACTACCGCCATCAATTTGGCGCCCTTGGACGTCAAAGGTCTCCTCCAGACGTACCTGTCGGAATTCGAGGACGATGGCGCATACGGCCACGTCTCGCTAGGCCGGTCTTTTGCGCTAGAAGTCGGGTCGATCATCCCTTCAACAGACAGCAGACTCCAGTCTCTTGAACGTGTTGGAGACACTGCCCTCAACACGGCATCTGACCTGATTGCTCAGTATACGACTCGTCAAGAGTACCGCTATGGCGAAACTCTGCCAGACCGCGGTTCCGAACTGATCAGCTTCATGAATCTGAACCGCCGGTCTTCATTTGTGCAGACGACAGTTATCGAGAGCGCTAATGCCGCCACTGCTCTGGCTCACATTGAAGCCCGAATTTTGAGCAAAAAGTCCACTTCATTGAATGAGGTCCGAGAGATCCTCAGGCGGGCGGCTGCCCTCTTGTGCCGGGGTGGCAAAGATGAATCTGCTGTGGCTCGTTATCTGGTAAACATACCTTTTGCTTTGTTTACGAAACAATCAATCAAGCTAGGTGTCTCGCTGTGGCTCGGCGTCATGAATGAGAATCCACAGCTGGAACCCAAGCTGCTCAACTCCATTGCGCAGCAATGGGAGTTCACCATCTCTCGCAAAGTCGGGCTTTTCCACCCCGCTCTCAGTCATCCCGACCCCTTTTTCCTCAAGGAAGAGTTTGCGCCCAGTGAATTAGAGATGCTGGCAAAGAGACGACACCTGGTGCACGACATTTTGTCTCCTCATGCCCGTCTATTGCAGTTCTTTAGCAGCCATTTCAATGCCACCAGACTTGGCTGCCCCGACATCCAGAGAATCTTTATTCGCATGCTTGATCTGACCTTGGACGCCGTTAAAGATTGCACCTCTCACCCACTGGCCAGAGAATTGCGTCTGCAGATTGTCCTTTTCGGCCTCCAAGTCTTGCGATGGAGCACAATCATCAGCGCGACCGCCCAGTATCGGCTTAAAGAGAAGATCTTGTCTGCAGCACTTAGTTGGTTCAGAAACTCACCAAGATGGTCCTTCGGCAGCAATCTTGTGCAGCTAAAGACTGAATATCGGCTCATCTCCGATGTTCTTTCCGCCATGAAAATGGTCTCTCTCATTGGTGCCAATACAGTTGGTAATGTCAACTCACTTCATTCCAAAGAGCAGTTGTTGCAGTTGCTTTTGGAAAATGAACAGTCGCGTTTGACAGTGTGGATCAGCCCTGTCAACCAACATCATGTCCATTTGCCGCTCCATCACAACTCTTCAAAAGCGGCAATAGAGGCTGCGCTGCTACCTCTTGTTCGCACAGCCTGGTGGCAGGATCCTGCCATCGCTATTGAACTAGCAACAAGATTCCACTTCCCCCGACTGATTCGCGACATCAGGCTGCTGCTCCTGGCCATGCCTGAAAGAGCCATCTCTGAGCCCGAGGCCCTCTCTCTCATGCTTGGTGGGCAGCTCCCGGATGATGTCACCTCGCAACTAAAGGTAAGCGTCATTATCATTGTATCGTCTTAAACCAAGTCGGAAAGCATTCTAATATAGCTTTTAGTACCTCTTGTTCTGGGAGCCTGTCAATCCCCTAACAGCCGTAACTCTCTTCTTGCCAGCGTACAGGGATCACCCATTCCTCATCCAATACGCTATGAGAGCTTTAGAGAGCCACTCTGTGGATATTACCTTCTTTTACGTGCCCCAGATTGTCCAGACTCTTCGCTATGATACTCTTGGATATGTAGAGCGATATATACTTGAGACGGCGCAATTTTCTCAGCACTTCGCCCACCAAATTATATGGAACATGAAGGCCAACGCATACAAGGATGACGATGCTCAAATTCCTGATGCCATCAAACCAACCATTGACGCCGTCATGGCCAAGATGATTGACAGCTTCGCCCCCGAGGATAAGGAGTTCTACCAGAGAGAATTTGCCTTCTTTGACGAGGTCACCAGCATTTCTGGAAAGTTGAAGCCGTACATCAAGAGGCCGAAGCCAGAGAAGAAGCAGAAAATTGAGGAGGAGCTTAGGAAGATCAAAGTAGATGTCGGCGTCTATCTCCCCATCAACGCCGACGGCATCGTCATTGGCATCGATCGCAAGTCCGGAAAACCCCTCCAAAGTCACGCTAAGGCTCCTTACATGGCCACCTTCCGCATCAAAAAGCACAAGGGCGGGCTCGAACAAGAGAACCAGCTGTTGGAAGGACTGAAGGGAGAAGAAGAAGGCAAAGATTCCGAGGACAACACTGTCGAAGTATGGCAGTCTTGTATCTTCAAAGTCGGAGATGACTGCAGACAGGATGTGCTAGCGCTGCAGATGATTGCCGCGTTCCGGGGTATCTTCCACAATGTCGGGCTAGACGTTTACGTCTTTCCTTATCGCGTCACCGCGACTGCCCCAGGTTGTGGTGTCATTGAGGTGCTGCCCAATTCAATCTCTCGAGACATGCTGGGCCGTGAGGCCGTCAACGGCCTTTACGACTATTTCATTTCCAAGTACGGCAACGAGGATTCCCTTCGTTTCCAACAAGCGCGCAACAACTTTGTCAAATCCATGGCTGCCTATTCGGTCATTTCGTTCCTCCTCCAATTCAAGGATCGCCATAACGGCAACATCATGATCGACGACGCCGGACACATCCTGCACATTGACTTTGGGTTCTGCTTCGACATCGCCCCCGGCGGTATCAAGTTCGAGCGCGCGCCTTTCAAACTGACCAGCGAAATGATGGCCGTCATGGGAGGCTCGACAGATCATCAGAGCTTCAAGGCCTTTGAGCAGCTCTGCATCAAGGCTTTCCTCGCCAGCCGGCAGTATTGCGAAAAGCTCAGCCAGATTGTTCAGCTCATGATGGACAGTGGCTTGCCGTGCTTCAAGCCTGAAAGTGTGCAGAACTTCAAGGACAGGTTCGTCCTGGAGAAGACGGAGCGGGAAGCTGCGGACTTTATGAAGGACCTTATTAAGAAGAGTTATTCGAGCTACAGCACGGGCATCTATGACCAGTTCCAGCTGCTCACGAACGGCATTCCTTATTAAGCAGGTTTTTTTCGTCTCTGACACTTGACGTTCTCATCTTTTTTTTTCTTTCTTTCTTTCTTTTTAGTTTACATTTAGCGAATAACAGACTTTAGAGGGTTATATCGGAAGTGGGAAGAAGAGGAAAGTAGGAAGGGTTAGACAAACAGGAAGGGAGGATAATATCTAAGCCCTCTACATAATATACACTCTACATAGATAGCTTCTTCTATACTAAAACACCAAAATGTTATAATATCACATTCTATAAATCATTTACTCCCATAGTCTATAGGTACTTATACAAATACTGGGATTCACCACTCCTGGCTCATCAGCTCCTTTTATAACATCATGAAGCGGACTGTTTGAGCATATGCGTCGGCGCATTATAGCTCAAGTAATCTACGTGAACAAACGCCCTATCTACTATGGGCACCGACTCGAGGAAATACGTCAGTACCTCACTCAAGTCATGGCTGTCTTTGAGCGGCGTGATGGCGGAGAGGACAATGTCCACCTCCACGAAGAGCTTGTCGCCTGCATGGTAGGCGCGTAGATTTTGAATTTGACGGATGGCGGTAGCGAAACGCATAGTCAGGTATAGCAGGAGGTTTCGCTCGTCAGGCGACGCGGAGAACCCCGTCAGGTTACGGATGTGCTGCGCAGAGGTGCGACTCCAGATGAAGATGACGAAAAAGGAGAGGAGGAGACCGCCGGAAGCGTCAAGCCACCAGATTTGACCGTAAAAGCCAACTAATAAGGCGAAGAAGAAGAGAGACTTGTTGTCAGCCACCATCACAGAGGCAGATCCTTGGAAACAAAAAAAAAATGGTAGGAACTCACCCAGTGGGAATAGTATGGAGCCGACATTGAAAATGACATCAGTAATCGCGTCGTCAGCTCTGTTCAAGATAAGAGTGAGTCCATGTATCTGCTATTTGAAGAAAAAGGGCAACGTACAGGGCTCGAACACTCGAGTTTTTAACGAGACGACACCACAGCCAACAGGCACCTTTGATGACAATAGTCGAGACCATGATGATGATAGCCGGCATACTCAGTTGGAGAACTCGATGGTCTGGACTAGCGAGTCGTTCGATACATTGCAAGCTAACTTGGCAGAAAGAGGTTATCATAATGACTGAGAAAACCAAGACTCCAAGCGGCTCCAGCCTGTAGCAGCACAGTCAGCAATAACCTACAAGCGCACTTACCCTGGCCATGGACTTACCGCGATCGACCTACGGGATAGTTGTGTTGATCCCGCTGACTCGATGAAATAAGTCGTGTTGTTGTCCAAACAATAGCAGTACTTAGCAAATCGAGTACCGCATCGACCAAGGCTGCGAGGACAGACATCGACGGGACTGATATGATGACAGCAATTTTACCTGCCAGCAGGATAAGATTGGCGACAAGGTTGATCCAAATCGCCAGGGTCACAATAGGGTCATCGTGATTTAGATCAGCATCCTCCAACCACGGGAGATTCGGCTGTGGCCCAGCTTCTTTGGGCGAAGTGAACGCCTGAGGGGTTTGAGGGCGCGAGCTCGGCTTGTCGTTGCCATCCTGACCCTGTAACAAAGGAAGATTCTCGGAAGAGCGGAATATATCTTTAGGGGTTCGTTTTTGAGGAAGTGAGGCTCTGCCTGTAGATGACGAGCTGCCACTGTTGCCACCGGTAGTATTGTTCATGGAGCCATATGATCCACCGGTGTGCCCATGAGGTGACTGAGACTGATGGATGGCTTGTGAAGCGTCTTCGGCGATGGTATCAGGCACATCGACAGGTTTGAAAGCGGAGGCCTCGAGTTCATCGGCGTATTCATTGAGAAGCTCGTGAGGGATGGAGGAGTCGAGAAGGCGATCGATATACATGTACTGCTGGATAAGGTAATTCGTTCTCCGGTAGTATTCTCGTCTAAATGACAAGGTAACGGATTAGTCCTCTGCGTTTATAACTTCATTCGACTCATATAGACGTATTGCGCCTTACATGGGCTTCTTCATCGTCTTGAGCTGTTCCTCAGTTTTCCAGTATCGTTCCCAGCGATACCGTGGGTTGCTTCGCCCGATAAGCTTCAAACTTCGCGCCTGGGGGCCATGAAGAATCTGGCTTAAACGCCGCTCGTCTCGCAGGAGCCTCTCGACTTCCTCGTCTTCAATGCGCATCCACGAGTTGCCTGCTTCCTCATCATCAACGTGATGGCGGGGTGCCGGAAGTGTTGGCCATGAATTCGTGAGGTTTTGCTGAGAACGACTCCGGATAAGCGACGTCAGCGTGTTTGTCCGAGTGCGCAAAGGGGACTGGTAAAAGCTATCCCCGTGGGTCAGCCAAGGGCGAGTTGGCGAAGTCATTTTCTGGGGCCCTACGAGAACGCCCGTGTCGTCTCGAGATATTCACAGTCAATTGAGTGCAGACATGGATGGATGGGGAAAAAAAAAAAGCCGGTAAAGCTTATACAGTTTTGAGACTGCGGATAGTTGGCGCGAGTTCCGTGATGACGTAGGTGCAGAGTCGTCTTAGATCTCGACCCCAAGCACCAGCAAATCAAGCACCCAATAGTCGCGCACCACTGCTTGGTGCTACAGAAAATCAAACGGCGCCATCTCAAGGCCAAGGTTAGCCCGTGCCTGGAATCATTCACTTCTAGTGGTCGATTGCTGGTCGAAAAAAACGTGGTGCCGCTATATAAGCCTTCCGCAATTAGGAAACTAATACACGGAGGGCATGGCATTAATCCATCCACGCGTCAAAAGTGACAAGCATACATTGATACTCGAGGAGCACTGTTGGAGAAGCAAAAAGAATTGGAGAAGAAAGAATTGCATAGTTCACGAATAAGCTTACGCTCTCTCTTATTTTGAGAACTGTCCAAAGTCTCCCGCCGAGGGACGAGCGGCCTACCGGGGAATAGAGCTTGATGAGGCAACAGAGCAAGCCGCGACAGCACATGGAAAGCATCGGCCGGAAGTCGGTCACCTGCATTCTTATCGCGTTGCATGGCTATGTGAAGCAGCCGCGAAGCCAGACACCAACCTCTATACATCGAATGAGCAGCATGCGGCATGCAGCGGATACGAATTTCTGGGAGCTTAATCGGTAAGCTCAATGCAAGCCATTTGAGGTGCTCGTATGTATTTCTCCGCAAGTGTAACGAGCCGAACGTGTATCAAATGTCGCAGACCTGGTCTGCAGGCGCGCTGAGACACTCGTCCAGGAATTGGAAGCCGTCAGATGAGTATGAATATTTCGAGCAGAAGTTATGTAGAGAGCTACTTGCGAGGGAGCCACATGTTTGGTTCTCTCTCTGAGACAAAGCACACTCTTGTCTTACTGATGCATTTTTGATCGATGCAGCAGCAGTGGTAAACTTCCCCGCATCGTGTACGAACGCTGATAACGATGGAATTTGGGAAGAGAGAGCAGTAAATTAGTTTGCGGATCGTTGTTTCTGTGGGTATTGCCTGTCTCATCGACACCTGCATGTGAAGACATATCGCACGAACAAAATCAAGAGCATGTATTGAAGTTAGAGTTTTTTCCCTCTTTGCCTGGTGCCTAACCTGTGTTAAATCGGCTCTTCTTGCTGACAAAGCGCTTCTTCAAGGTAGATAAGGTAGATGGTGGCAGGCACAACCGGTGATGATGAAGCTTTTCTTTCGAGGCAGGAGAGAGGCAGGTAAATGCCTAATTAAGCTGTAGACCACGTTTCACTATTTTGCTTCGAATCTAAAATCCGCATCATCTCTGGCGGCTTCCATGCTTTGCACCAGAGTCCATTTTATCCAATTTATTAGATTTATCGAAACCTCTAATCTCGATTCCGCATTCGGCTCATTCAACCTTGACCTTGATTGTTATTCTTTCCCGCCGCAATGACACCCGTTCCTGGATTCCGGGTAGCCCGTTTCTGGAACAAGTCCGGAGTGAGAGCCATGGATGGAGTACGAAATCTGCTGTACTACGGAGTACGCCGTACTACACAGCACACGCTGCCTCCTAGGCACAAAGTACTAGGCACAAAAATACGGAGTGGATGAAATGAGGATGAACCTTGAAATTCCCCGCATGCATTGGTTCATCATGGATCGAAAGGCCCACTGGAAACCTTCGTGCCTTGTCGACCATACCTCATCCAGGCTCGTGCTGCTTCAGACACTCTGTGCACGGTTCTGGTGGTGCCATTGACCTTGACAGAGCAGCAAGGCATCTGCTATAATACGCCTTTGATAGCAATTAGGATTGACTTTAGGGCCACGAAAAAGGATACGGGTTGTTTAGATCGCGGGCCAGCGGCACCAACTCAATTGCTCTGCCCTAGTGGGCCCTGCCGTGCTCCATATGTACGATGATTTCAGCTGGCTTCTCTGAAAAAGCAGATGTCATTGCCCGTGATCAGCTCATACTTTGCTGTTGAAAGAATGGCCGCGGAGGTGGAGCCCGTCCACGTCCACGCCCACAAAAGCCTTTGCACGCGTTTGCGTGGGAAAAGCTTGCCGGTGCCGATCTTTTTCCAGAGATCCTGAGCATCCCTAACATCACCAGCCCTCCCTGAAGATCAACGGAACATCGGCCGGTTGTGTGAATGATCGGACTATGCAGCCAAGCAGCGAAGCTCTTCGATACGTCGTCAAAGGGCGGACGCGTGGCATGAACCTGGACTGCTGGAGCTCGACACGGGTGACCCCGGGATACAGAGCCCTATAGTAACTCTGTACCTCGTAACGATCTTTTCATCATAGGATTTGGTTTGGCAGGAGGAAAAAAAGGTTTATGACATCGCTCGTTTCACACGGAGAAAAAAAAGAGGCTACTGCTGTGGACAGTCAGAAAACGAGAGCTACACGTACCTGTGCACCGTACAAACTTTAACGTGCTAGTATTCGCAGAGCGGGAGAGGGTGTTGGAGCGCAGAAGTGAGCAAAGTGCCGATGAATGATACTGCTAGCAGCTACGCGGAGCCTGCAATGCTCGGTCGCGCCAACTCGGAAGCGGCGGGCACATTGATATGCGTGCCTTGGGATCCCGCCCGCTCTTGTGCTTGTTATAGCTGATGGGCCTGGCAATCAATTCCATCTGGAAGCCCTAGCCTTTGCTTCATCGCCGCTAGGGAGCCGCGCTAACCAGTGGCGACCACCTTATCCCCAGGGCTTTGCTTTGAGAGGGAGCTGAGAAGTTAACACGCCATTTTACACAAAGAGGCAAGCTTCTGACCAGGCTGGTCCATCGGTTCGGACTGCAGCTCCACGTTTGCTCGCCGTTGGCTGGGCGGTTTTGCGGCCCCAATGCGCGCCTCCTTGGCAACCCTGGGCAAAGGCCGAGAACGCCATATCCCCCTCTTGAACAGAAAGAAGACAACAGAAAAACAAAGACTGCCATTGACATGGGCAGGGCTCTTCGAACTTCTTTTTCTTTCCAGGGTCTCAGCGGTCACATTCCAGCCTCGACGGGCGCCAACGTGACAAGCCGTGCCCTTTTGAGGTCAGAGTCTTTAGCAGCTTGACTCCCGTGGTCTAGATAGTGCGCCGTATCAGCGCGCACCTACAGCCGTGCCCGCCAACTGCAACCAGTCTCAAACTTTTCGAAAGCAGGCCTGAGGATATGGGATGTATGTACATCACTGAGTACGCCCCTAACGCCATCACCGAAAGTCAAATCTCTCGCGCTTAAGCATGCATGTACGAAGGCTCCATTTAAATACTACGCAGTGCCACACGATTGCAACGCAGTCGCATATGCAACAAGTTCTGTGCAAGCTCTGAACGCTCTTCTACAGCTCCAATCGCTGAGCTACGTCGCGATTCACGTATGATGGGACGCCCAGCAGGCGGCGGCGGCGTTGGAGGAGAAGCTGTGTCTGAGTGAATCCACGCGACACGTCTGCGTGAGCAAGCCGGTACGATTACTCCGTATATTAGGCTACCATTAGCCCACAAGCCTTCTTGGCAGCGGGCTCGCGCAAGAACCGAGTAATCATCAGCGTGCTTGCAATGGATACCGCTCGTATGGATACGGAGGACGCAGTACCGCTCGTATGGATACCACCTCTGCGAAGTACTTCGCGGCGCTGCATCAATGAAGCCAACCATTCCGCGCGTCCCCACCTGTGATAACCGCCCACTAACTGAACTAAGCCCCGACCTCCACCTGTTGCCGCCCGGGCTGGATACTATCTGAGCAGACCGCAGAGCAACAGGCACATGCATTCTTGGTACTGAGGCATCGTGATTGCTACATTATTACAGCACGACTTTGTGTTTGTGTTCATCAATCTCCAGTGCTCGTTCCACTGCGGTCCCAGCCCCGGCCACTCTCACCCCACACCTGTCGCAGCCGGAACCCAAACAGCACCACCTGATTCGCATCCAGTCTTTTTTTTTTTTTTTTTTTAAACCATCCTCCACCGTAATGGCTAGCGAGAAGAGGCGTCTGGATCCTCCGTCTGCGGACAGGGGAGCCAGAAAGGGACAGCAACCGAGCAGGGATAGGGGCAGCCTGAGCACTGAGCTCCGGCCTCTGGCCTGACACCCCATGGCTTACGAGATCGGCCTAAGAGACGCAGCCCATGCCCATACCGGTCGACAGGGGGCCACTGTGATGGATGGTTGACGAGATGGATGGATGGATGGACGAACTAGCTAGCTAATAGCCGGCACACATGTTAACGCCTGGCCTTCCGTTGCTCTCCTGAAGTTTGCATCCCTTTTTTTTTCTCCTTCAATCCCTTCTTGTCGTATGCTGTCTTGTTCCTGCCGCTCTCTTTCATTGCCCAACGCTTGTCGAGATTGAGGATCTGGCTGTGTCTTTCTCAGCGAAAGCTCTGATTGCATTGCACTGGTTCATCTAGCCCAAGAGATCTTCCGTTTGGCTCATTAACCCCCCTCTTTGATAGCTGCCTCGGTTGCTCACTCGTTCGTGTTTGACTTCTTTTGGGCTGCCTCATCGACTACCTTTCGCTCCTCACTGCCTCTGCCTCTTTCGTCGCTTTTTGTTACTACTATTTGGCATCTAGCATCCTCGCTGCTTTCTTAGCATTACTCTTTTTTTTTCTTCTTCATTTTTCAAAGGTCATCGTTTTTCTCTCATTTTCTCGCATTGTGTTGTCGCTGTAATTCTTTAATCTCCCCCTTCATTTTCTTTGTATCTATTCTGGTCGCTTCTTGGAAATACGACTAGGGGGAGCCTGTGCGCGTATTGCGTCTCTATCCCGAGATTAATGTGAGTCTCACGCTTTCTTTGCCCAGTCATGCGCATGCCGGACGCTCCCGGCCAACCACCTGGCCTTGTCTCAGCCAGAAATACCTACCGTCAGCCTACCAACAAAGATCAACCTCCGATTTTTTCTCCAGGTCAATCGACCATCTACCCAGCGCTTGTCGTTGTTCACTATCGTCCTCACTCGGTTGGGAAGAAAAAAAAAAGGGAAGCTATGGACCAAATGTACTTTTGCTAATCTTTGGATATATTTTTCTTGTCCTCTATGCAGTCAGCTCACAGAATTTGTGTCGCCGAACGACCTTGACGCGGTATCATACGTACAGCCACTCAGACGGTGTCGCCGCCATTAGTCGTCCCCTCCGCCTCGCCTCTCCACCATCGGACCTCGTATCGCCAGGGGCCTAAACCTGCTGACCCGTTCCACCCCTCGGCGACCGGAGAGGATATTGGGTGGCGCCGACCAAAAAAATTGCTGTTGCGGTGCATATAGGAGCTGCGCTCGAATTTTGACAAAAAGGTCATCCATATCCGTGGTCTTAAATGCCTAGGTTTTCAGTAGCCTTTGCCAGGCGGAAAAGCACCGTCGAGGATGTGGAAAATATCGAGGTAGCCCCTCCAGGGCAGTCTTCCTTCCGAGTGCTAGAACGCCACGACTACTCGGGCGTCAAATCGTTCGACGGAGGGGCAAAGATGGCCAGGTCAACTGGAGCCTTGCTTCCAAAATCTGATTTTCAAGCAGATGACAATCTATTTGCGGACATGAAGGCTAATCGGTAAGTCCTATTCTGGCGTAGTGGCCCGAAACCCTTGGGGGCGGACCTGAGTTCTACGCGTTCATACCAAGCATTTCTTTATCATGAACACGGCCTTATTTTCCTTTTCCTTTTCCTTTTTTTATTTGGGGACCTATTACATGCTAACGGCTGCAAGTGGGAGCGGCTTGTCCAACACCACACATACCACATCTACCGATACGTCCTCGCGCCACAGTAATGCCTCTACAGCTCCGTCCTCTGCAGATTTTGGCGGAGGCAACATGTTTCATGGCGATAGTCGAACCGGGCCGCCCAAGTCATCACCGGCGGAGTCCAATGGTCGCGGATCATCCAACAAATCCATCGGATCCAAGTTCCTAGACCGAGCTGGCCGCACGTTTTCGTTTGGTGGACAAAAGAAGTATTCCATCCCTCCGCCGCTTGAGGACCCGCCGATGCCGGATCTGCCGCCACCTCTGATTATACGGGCTGAACCGGGACGTAATGGATCTAGAGGTACGACTGCATACACGCAAATCCCAGTAGACCCCCTAGAGGCGGAAGCCGGTACCAGTGCTATAGACATGGGTGGTGACTTTGGATCAATGTTTTCAGGAGCAGGATTCGAAAAGAGAGCAAGTGTAGCCACGCTGAAGAACGATGACTTGGCCTCTCCCCGGATTCTCACGGGCAACCCGCAAATCCAGCCGATTCCGCATAGTCCGGACGCCATGTCGACACAGGCCGAGCCCTTGCTTAGCTCCTGGAACACCCCCAAGGCCAATGCACAGGTCGATGATTATTCGTCAGATAAAAGTAGCTCGCCAACCTATGACAGCCCCCCGCCTGTCCCAGCTCATGTATCTCCTCGATACCAGTCTCCCACCCGGCAGCCCCCGGCCAGGCAGTCTCCGGCCGCACAGTCGCGATCCCAGTCACAGTCCCCAACCCCACGAGAGCCGCCGGCTCAGTCAGATGAGCCTCAAGACGACGAGGACGCAAAGCTTCTACAGGAAACTTATACCGCCATTCAGCTTCTTTCGGCCGAAGAGGATGAGTTCGAGAACAATCCCCAGCAAGGGCGATATCGGCGAGAGGAGGATAGCTTTACGGTGGTCCCACGAGCCAAGTCTTCGTCTAATCTCAACGATGGCAACGCCAAGGATGGAGATGGGCTGTTTGACGGTAACCGATCTCGCTTTTCGAGGCCGAACCACAGACCTGCAAACTCCTATGGGGCGCCTCGAAACAAGGTTATGACTCCGGCCGAGTTTGAAAAATACCGAGAAGATAAGATTCGCCATGATAGGACGAACGGTTCAGCCAAAGACGACGAGGACGAGGACATCAACTACGATGACGACGAGGATGAAGCAGAAAAATCCAAGCAACAAGCGAAGCAAAGACGGAAGCAAGAGGCTCATATGGCCATCTATCGGCAGCAGATGATGAAGGTTACTGGTGAGAAAAACAGCCCTCCATCAAGCTCATTGGGACTGCCGTCATCGATGAGCGCGCCGCAACTTAGCCACATGAAGACGCCGTCCCTCGACCCAGCAGCTGCTGCAGCTGCTGCATCTGCCGTATCTGGCGTCTCCGACGAGGATGACGACGAGGAGATTCCCCTTGCTATCTTGCAAGCACACGGATTCCCGAACAAAAACCGTCCTCCCACTCGGCTCAGCACCGTGGGCTCAAATCCCAATATCCGCGCCTCAGCCATGCTGGCGCCGGGGCGTCCTTCATCGGCCATGGGGGAATCTGCGTCTGCCGCACGACGCCACTCTACTCTGCCAGCATTTGCGCGAAATTTGCCCCAAGACCCCTTCATCGGCGCGAGCATTGCCCAGCCAGCACTGCGGGAGTCTCTGTCTTTCAATGACGCGGGTCTGGGTCCGAAGCCGCCTTCTCCACTGCCTCCTGGAGGCCTTGTTGGAGTCATTGCCAGCGAGGAGCGACAGAGGGCGATGCGGCGCGGTAGCCCAAGCGTCGACCCATCGAGGCTCATGGGCAGCGGCTACAACACCCCCGTGGGCCCCGTCATTGACCCCATTGCTGGAATACCCGCACACTTGATGTACAGCCAGCCTCAAATGGGTGGTGGAATGCCTGGCATGATGCCACCTATGATGGCGCCGCCGATGCTCAGCCCTGGTGACCAGGCTCAGCTCCAAATGACGCAGCAAATGTCGCAATTCATGCAGATGCAGATGCAGTTCATGCAAATGATGGCCGCAAATCAAAACCAACAGCAGCAGCAGCAGCAACAACAGCAGCAGCAGCAACCTTATGGCGGACTGGTAGGCAACCAATCCATGATCGACATTTCTTCTCGTCACTCAATGATTGGTGAGCCAAATCTGGAGCCGCACCGTCGTGCCGACTACGGTAGCATGCGAACCATGAGTATGGTGCAGCCTGGCTCGGCACCCATGGCTCATCCTGGATATGCCGGATCTATACGATCGTCTGTTCATGGATACACGCCATCGATCGCACCATCCGAGCGTAGCAACATTGGTCTTCCCAATCGCTATCGGCCTGTCTCTCAGGCCGTGAACTCACCAAGAATTGGCCAGCATATGCAGTCGCAGTCATTTTCCGGCGCCCTGTCTTCCTTCACAGAAAAGAACAAGACTTCCATGAGAGTCGTTAGCAAGTCGGCTTCTGACGACGAAGACGATGAGGAGGGCTGGGAGGCGATGAAGAACAAGAGAGAGAAGAAGCGATCTCTGTGGAGAAGCAAGAAGAATTTGAGTTCGGTGATTTGAACGGGGTGATATCATTACGAAAGCCTTTTCGTGCCTTTTTTTTTTTTTTTTTTCATTTGTCTCCTTTGTCTCATCCTTGGGGGTTGGCGAAGTGCGGATGTACAGGAAAGCTGTGGTACATCTGCGGTGTAAGTGAGTGAGTGAGTGAGTGAGCGTCTGTGAATGTGTGTGTGTATGTGTGTGTTTCGCCTTTTGTCGAGGATCGGCGAGCACGAGGTTGATAATTGGGGATCTCGACTCTCTTCCGATGCTACGCTTGGATATCTTGGTCGTCATCATTATGCAAACGTGGCTGTGATATTATAAAAAAAATAATTATTGACAGGCTAGATATATTTAGGTTGTCCGCTTGGGCGTCAACATGGTGGGAACATATGTCCGGACAGGTCGCGTCATGCATGATAGATATGGCTCTACGCCGTAATTGAATAATTTTTTATCTGTGAGTGTTTGTTTCTCCGCTGACTACGGGATGTTGTGGTTACAAGCTCTTTGGGGGAGAAGGGGGGGATGGATATATCGTCCCTTGGGTTGGAGATGCATAGACTGCAATACAAAGCGGTTCTTTCTAGACTACAGTTGAAGGTAGTCAATGAATCTATCCTATTTCATCAGTCGCATAATATCCAAACTAAGCAGCCAAATCTTTGACTTCTTTCCTCGCCGACATTGTGCTTAGCCCTCTTTGTCGTGGTATAAATTCTCTTTGTTTTTCTTTATTTTCCTCTCACCCAGCATCAACCCTGGATTTTTCCTGTTGCCCATTCATTCTTCTTGACTCCCATCTCTACAGCTGCCAGACCCCAGTCTTCTCCGTGATTGTGGCCCTTGCCCTCAACACCCGCGCGGGCCTTTGCTTGTTCATCGTTCAGCACAGTCAGGACACCAAAGATGACGGGAACACCGATATCCAACTGGACACGCATGAGTCCCTGAGAGACGGCGTCGGCGATGTATTCGAAATGCATTGTCTCGCCTTTGATGAGAACGCCGATGGCAATGATGGCGTCAAAAGGTCCGCTGGAGTTGCCTGTTGAGAGGGCTGTTAGGTCGTGGGTAGAAGCACCGAGGAGATCGGTCGCTGAGGGGGCGCCGGAAGAGTTGGATTGGACCTGAGAAGCAGAGAAGAGGCTATAGTCGAGGAAGAACGTCAGTATATCGAGCCGCGAACGCTAGGGAAAGAGCCGGAGGGTCCGTACCGCTGGACGGCGATGGGAAGCTCCCACGAGCCGGGGCAAGACTGAATGACAATGTTGGACTCCTTCACGCCAGCCTCGAGGAGCTTGGCCTTTGCGCCGGCGACGAGCGGCTCGATAATGGTGGTGTTCCAGCGGGCGTGGACAATGCCAATGCGCAGGCTGGAGCCGTCGTGGTGTTGGGAAGCAGGACCCTTGATGGACGACATGCTGGAGGATTGGCTTGACTGTGGCTGTGGGAGGAGGAAGGTATGGGAAGGGGTATCTAGAAAGAGATATAGTATTCGGAATGGGAGGTTTCCAACTATGCTTCGTGTATGGAAAGATATTGATACGCCAAAAGGAAGATGCTGGGCTGCTTTTCTGGAGAGGCAGTACAGGCGTACAATAAACTTGTAGCTTCGGGGATTGCGCTCCCTCCAGCAGAGCAGCTTCGGCTGGGCTGATTTGCGGCGGGGCACTCACCAGCAGGGTGAAAGCGGAAAATGGGCGGACGGCGGGGTAGGTTCCTTCCCTCTTCGCCCAATGCCTGGAGCGGAAACGTCATTTTTTTTATTTGCTGCAGGAACTGGGCGGCAGGTGACTTTCGAAGCAGGTCGTTTGCGGGCGGGCTGATTACGAAGCGACTACAGACGTTCGTACTAAAAGTCCTGTCTCACCGCCTTTGGCCCCACTTGTCCTAGGAAAACAACAACTTGGTGAAAATAACACCAAAAAATATCAAAAAAATCATCTTAACTAGCTACAATAGCTACTTCTATCTATTAGTCCTTTTTCCTCCCTTCTATATAGTTATTTCTACCTTCTAATTAAATGACTTCTTATATATAATAAGGAATTTATTCAATCTAAGCTTATATCCTTATTTAGGGCATTTCCTTCTAATAATGCTACTAGGCTCATTTAGCTTTACTCTTTAACTTTAGGGCGCTAAGCTTTATAGTATTTCTCTTTATATATAGCTATACTAGCTCTATTATATTTAAATCAGGCAAATTTAGAACCTAATATATCTATTAGACCTAATACTTATTATAGATAATAGATTATATATAGTGCTAGTATAATAGAATATTATCTTCTTATATTAATACCTTAGGGCTAAGTTCCTAAATAAAGGAAATAAGCTTAGAAATAATAATATATTATTAGTAATACTATTAGTTAATACTACTATTACTAGTATTATAAGAAAGCTTTCCAATTTCCTTAGTAAATTTCTAACTAGGCCTAGGGCTAGGCTTATTATAAAGCCCTAGGTATTATATACTATTCTCTAGCTCCTATATCTCCTTTATTAAAGGTTTAATTTCCTTATTTAATTTAGCAATAGCTTCCTTGCTATTAGAATATTCCTTTATAGTCTTAGGCTTCTAGATATAATAAGGCCCTTTCTTATTATAAGAAAAGCTACCCTAGAATATAAATTCTATATATCCCTTCTATCTCTTATAAATATAGGAGCAGACTATATATTCCTCTAAGATATACTAGACCCTATAGCCTTCCCGCTAATATAGTAGAATAATAGAAGTTTTATCTAACTAAATAATCTTTTTCCAGTTATCTAGGATCCAGTCCTTATATTTAAGATACTAAGCTAGTCTTTACTTTCTTATTATAGCTATTAGGCCTGGTTTCCTTATTAGTTTTATTTTTTAAAGCCTAGCAGACCTAAGAATATACTATATAATTATTAGGGAGACTTAGCTACCTAGTTTACTTAAAATTAGGGTATAGATCTTTTCCCTACTATAATAATTGCACTATACCTTTTTAAGGATATTATTTTTAACTATAGCTTACTTCTATAGCTAGCCTAACCTTTCCATATCTTTAATATAAATATCTAAGATTATAGGCTTTACTAGATTAAGGCCTTATTTAATAGCTTAATCTAAAATTAAATTTAAGGTCCTAGAATAAATACCAATTAGCTAATAGATTTTATTATTAGGAACACTAGCTAGCTTTAAAGCTAAGGCCTGCGCCTATATTACAATATTATAAAGAACCATTTAATAGGTAGATTTAATATTATTAATACTAGTAAATAGTAGGATTATTATTTAAAGTTGTTATTATTATTGTTATTATTATTGGGTTGGAATGCGGCCTAACTTGTGGGGGGAAGGAATTCTGCCGGCAGAAAAAGGCGGTGAGATAGGACTTTTAGTAGCGACCTCCGTACAAAGGCTTACGGTACCTTTTCTTAGCATATGAGGCGTTCCCGTATCCAGCGGGCCCCCAAGACACACTTGCTCTTTCCGTGTTATGGCTTTTGTGAGCTTGCATAGGGGCAGTTGCTTGATCCATATGTTGCTTGGCTGCTAGGGGATCGTGGCTTCCTCTCCAAGTCGTGGGTTGTCGTGCATGAGCAATCGTGAGAATAGTAGAGTAGATAACTCAGGTAGATCTTCTGGCCTTGACGTGTGTCGCGTTCTCTTGTGTGCATTTTCCAACTGTCATGAAACTGTGAAAGATCAAGAACCAAGCAGCAGAAACATCTGTCTACTTAATATCATTAACATCTATGCTTTTCATATTTGTTCGTGTCATATTTCTAGAGTTAAAAGATGCCAATATCCGCCCTGCCACAATCAACCATTCTCCTTCTGGGCTCCTCCACCACCATTACCAATCCTCGCGACGTGGTGAAGGAGCTCGTCGAGAATGCAATCGATGCTGGTGCCAACTCAATTGAAGTTGTAATCTCTCCCAATTGCCTTGACATGATACGAGTTCGGGACAACGGCCATGGAATCGAGATTGACGACTTCGATGCTCTCGGCCGGCATGCCCATACCAGCAAACTAAAGGCATTTGACGAACTTGGGTTAAGAGCTAGAGAGAGTCTGGGGTTTCGAGGCGAAGCACTTGCCGCTATCCACGACCTCGCCGTCACTACCATCACAACTCGGACGGCGAACGACGTTATTGCAACTCGGTTGCAGCTCAGGCCTGCCATAGGGGGAGTTGAGAACAGAAAGCCGGTATCGGCCCCAGTCGGAACGACCGTTCAAATCACAAAGCTCTACGAATCCCTGCCAGCTAGAAAGCAATATTGTTTGAAAAACAGTAGCAAATATGTTCAAAACATTAAAGAATTATTCAAAGCTTATGCCTTCGCCCGACCTGACTTGCGGACGTCCCTCAAGATGCTTGGCGAAGCGACAGTCTGTTGGTCATATGCTCCCACTACTTCTGCAGCAGGAGTAAATGAGGCCGCTCTACAGATATTTGGAAGTGTTTTGACTACCAATTGCATCCAAGTGACTCGTAATTCAGCATGCGATGAGCCTCAATCTGCTCAATGCGCTCGTCAAGGTCAGCGGCCATTGGATGATTTTATATTGGAAGCTCTGGTTCCCAAACTTGGCTTTGATCCTCAGGCTATTAAAGGAAAGGGGTTCTATATGTGTATTGACTCAAGGCCGATCTCATCTACCCGCGGTATAGCTAAAAAGATCTCCACCATTTTCAAAAATCATTTACAGCGAATAGTAGGCACCACGGAATCCTACGCTAACATGTCTAGCCCTTTCATGCAGCTCAATATTCGCTGCCCCCCTTTTAGTTACGATATCAATGTGACTCCGTTGAAGGATGAAGTGTTGTTTGGAAACGAAGAAAAGATCACGGCCTGCTTTGAGGGTTTGTGTCGGAAAATGTATGACGGAAAGACCGTAAATAGCGCTTCCTTGGCTCTCAGACCTTCGCAGCACCAAAAAGAAACCAGCATAGAGCCGCCCTGCAAAGTTACTCACCAATGTGCGGAAAATCATAAGTTTTCAGATGTTCCAATCGAGCCTCTGTCGTCTTTGGGCGCCCACCGCCAAAGTACTGAGAAACATTTGAACGCGTCTCAAGAGGAGTCGGGATCGGGTCAACCTACTAGCATAGGTGGCGGCGTGTCCTCATTATTACCTCAGGAATCCAGTGATCGAAGCCAATCCTCGGTGGTCAAAATGAGAACTTCGAGGACCGTAAATATGTGTCGGAAAGACAGTGATTCAACTGATGTAGACGGTGCATCAAACTCTGTTGAGATTAAAGTGCCTATTTCGCTCACGTTCTCCACTCCTGTCCTGTCAAATCGACGCACTGAAGCTGATTCACAGGCTCACAAGATCTTCATGTCTGAGAATATCGACCGATATCTCCTACCACGACACGAAAATGACTTTGAAATAGCTACTGATAAGACGGCTACTAGGGAAAGCCGGCTGTCACTCAGTCCTCCACTGTTGTCACAGGGTGTCTCTAGCCGCATGCCTCTGCAGCCTTTGACCGAATCTATACTGAATGTGATGAACAATCAGGCAGAGTCTGATTCTGAAACTTCCACTGCTGAGTCAGAACCGTCGAGATACCCCAACCCCGGAGATGATGCCGAGGTTACCCATCACAGAGAGCGACAGGTTTTAAGGATGTCTCCTGAGCTAAACTTGCCTTCATCCGAGCCTGGGAGCGCGGAGCCTCACTCCCCACATGTGATAAGAAGGAATGCAGCGGCATGGCTGACTCCTCCGTCCTCTGATCCCCCAAGACGTGCAGGGCGTCGGGACCCCTCCATTCGACACCCTCTTCAGAGAGGTAGCCCACCAAGGAGCGTTGCGCGTACACGACCACCACGCAGTGCCCCAGGAGCTAGCAATACAGCCCGCATTAATCTACAAAGCCGGAAATGCATACAGAAGCCGGCAGGATATGTATCAGCTCCTCAGCAAGTGGCTTCGTCAGATATCATTGAGCCCAGCTTAGGGAAGACGTCCTCTCCTGTATATCTGCAAAGAGAACACGGGCTGAATTCTCAACGAAACAATACGTCCAGAGACTTTGTTCAAGCTTCGAAACTACTATCACTAGATGATAGACGAGATCATGGTTCACCGCCAGATTTGCCGCCACATCATGTAGGACCGTATTCTCATTTAGCCCAGAATTTGTTGATGAGAAGCCCGCCTCGTAAAAGTACACCGGTCTCAAAGACTGCACTATCTTATGAGAAGCCGAACGTAAATGAGAATGCGCCGACTGGGTGGAATTGCAATGTTCTTTTGCCGGACACAACCAGTCATATGACATCAGGAGATATCACGGCCCTTCGTGAGGTGGATGCAACTCCCGAAGACCCGAGAGTTTATCTTATGAAGCGACAGCGTTCGTTGAAACAACAAAAATACGGCATGGCACGAAGGCTGTCTTCCCGCAGGCTGCGCCTTGAAATGACGCCGATTTCTATGAGAGTACAAGATGCTTCGACCACCCTCGTGATTTCCCTTAGCAAGGTCCAGACACTTACAAGAGAAGGTTTTCAAATGGGATATGAGGCGGTGCCTGAACAGCTTAGAAGTGCGATAGATTTTAAGGACATGGAGGAAGTTTGCAAGGTAGAAGCTCGTCTAAAGCATGTTGTAGACGCGTGGATGACGAGACAGGGCCAGAGCATTGAGGTGACCTACAGACTACAATCCGCAGCTAAAGGTAAGAAATTGGACGAACCAGTTGAAGCTGGCACTACGAACAGCCATGGTAATGACCAGTTATGGTTCTGATGTTTGTTGAGGGCAGAGCTTGAGATGGAACAAAGACTGGAAGAGTGTCTGAAACTAGTAGCTTAGCTAAATTTGCGGGGACACATTTCGATACCCTCTTTAACTTTCACGAAAATACAATTTGATTGTTCTCACTTGAATCATATATGATCTACAGTTGAGCTCGTGCCGTGGCCGGAGTCGCGGAAGAGGGCTACGGAAGAGAGGGCTACAGAGTCTTGCGGAAGGCGGAGCTTCGACCGAGAGATCCCGGAGGAAGATGGGGCCAGACGAAATGCAAAGGCATACGTAAGGTACGTAGAAGACGACAGAGTAACTGGACATTGTGGGTTTTCTACCGCGACATGAGCGTCATGGACGAGTTGGCAGCATGAAAAAGCGGATAAGACTAGACGGTGTTGCCGGGTCGGCAATGCGGGCTCGCGTAGGAGCTAGCTGGGGGGGTGTTTTCCGAAATGACTTGCGTATCCAGGAGTAGGGCAGTATGATACTGAGAGCGCTGAGACGTGGTTCTTGAGGTTTGCTGTTTGTCGAGTTGATGGGCGTAGGCCATATCCATGGATAGGTACCTATAATGAGGGAGGACTGGTACTGGGGTACGTTGTTGCAGGTGTTTTGCCTGCGGATTGAAGCCTGATACTCCGTACTATTTCTCCCATCAATACAACTTAATTACTGACTGGCATATAATGAGAAATGGACTTTCGCGACAGTACAAAGTCCGAAAAGAAAGCACAGAGCTCGAGGTTTCTTTAGCAAATGGTGCCACAATAGGAAGCATCCAATCATCGTGGCGAAAAAAGGGGGGGACGCCGCCCAGCTACTCCCCCCTTGTCAGGCCTCTTTAAAAATAGGAACAAAGAGAAGAGGGCTTGTCCTTGTTTCTTAGCGGGCTGAGACGAGGCCCATGAATGGATGCCCATCAAAGTGGGCTTTGGGGCCCGGCAGACGCCAATTTGGGTAGGGCAACTCGTATCTGCTGATGTTTGTGGGTGAGAAGGGATCGACGCCGTTTTTTTTTTCTTTTGTGCTTCTGGCTTGGTCTTTTTCTTTCCATGGGGGGGATGATGTGTCGCGTACGAGTTTCTGGGGGACGCTTTTGTAATTAATTCCTTATGTAAGGACTGTGTGCGACGTAAGCAGCATGGAAGTTCCCATTCATTATGATGTTTTTGTGTGGTTTGAAGAGCAGCTACGCGCGCGCATGCATACGAGTTCGATGTATGGCCTTTTATCGACGTCATCACTTTTCGTCTCTTCTTTCTTTTCTGGCGTCGATGATTGCTGGAACATCTTGTTGCGGATTGCGGTTTCCCGCGTGTCAAGCATGGAGGGTTACAAATCACCTGCATTGGATGGAGCTCGTATTTTTTGACTGAGGCGAGTACGGAGTAGCAGCGCAGCAAGGTCTGGGAACCAGGAGAGGGCTGAGCGAGGTGGTGCTCATGCGCGCGCAGCAGGATCAGGATCAGGAGCAGGTCGAATCCGTGCTTAACGCGATAGTGAGGGCGCATATTAATTACATGTATGTGCCTAAAGGAGTCTGATAATAAGCTTGTTGCCGCATGAGTGTGGGAGCATGGAGTGAGGCAGCATGCCAGAACGAGGAGCTTGAGAGGTTGACGTAGGTACATTGGCAGATTGGTGTCGTGGGGGTGCAAGTATTGACTTCTATGGACTGATATCGAATTACATGCTGGGCTGCCTACAGTATGCCCCCAAGGGGGTCTGGTCTAGTAGTACCTTGGGACATTGAAGACACAAAACGATCATGGAACGGGTCGTTTCAGGCCTTGGGGGTGCTGTTCTGGCGCTAATAAAGGCCGCTGGCTGGGGTCCTCCAGCAGCAGCTTGCACTGCCACAGTCTTGCTCGTATGTACAATACATGCTGCAAGCATTTGATGTCCGGTCACACGAAAACGCAGAGAGAGTCCGGCATGGTAATAATTACGGAATTGTCTGCAGAAATACATTGATTCTGTTTATTCTCTTGGGGCTTGGTTCTCTCTGTGAGTGTGGCTCAACACATGTCCCACGGGGATGCAGAAGATAAGGTAACATGAAGGTACTATAGCAAACTACTATACCCGTGCTCCCATACAAAAAGTACAGGCAGGAGAAGGAACCATGAGGTAAAAAGAGTTTGAGGGAATCAACATCATCCCATCTGCTGCTTCATTTGCCACTATCTTCTCTTTTCCCTAAACTCTGGGGAAGCCACACTTAATTACCATCTCGTCTGAAAGGAACATGTCTATTGATGCTTAATCTATACCTTTACCTTGAATGAAATCGCATCGCAAAGTACTACTAGTACATTAGATAGGGACCCTTTGGTGAGGTTGTTCCTTCGCGGTGCTCCCTGGCGGCGCTACCTCAGATACGGTCTGGTACATGCACCTAATCAATGGACCTCTAGGCGACCGTCCTAGGCGGCAGCTCACTGAAGCCACCAGCCTGCGCCTCTGCTGCAGCACGACTTCAACCGCCGTAGGTACTTGACCTTTAACGGAGCACGTCCCCCAAACAAGCACAGAGAAAAAAAAAAAACACTGCCACTCTCCCACTCCACTCTAGCTTCTGGACCAGCTCCTCCAAGCCATCGTCTACGCCATCCAACATCTTTTTCCCGTTTTTCCTCTTGCACGGCCAACTCTTTCACGCTTTGTCGTTTTTTTTTTCTAACCTACAGTCTCTCGTTTTTTCCTTCTCCTCCCTATTCACCGTTGCGCTCTCCTGGACGCTTCCCTTTCATCCTTTGGCCGATCCCATTGTTCCTGCTGCTAAAGATGTGCGACCTCTGAATGCAAGCCCTGCAGAGATGGCCGCCCCCTGGCTTTCGATGCCGCCCACGATGCGTCCTAGCCCAGCCGCTGCTCGACCCGATCGCCTCAGCTGCGGCAGCCGCAGCGACAGTCACCACGATACGAGCCGCAGTCGCCATGATATTCGGACATTGTCGTCATACGTAGCCAAGGGCCAGCCTCGCCCAGCGCTGTCGCCGCCATCTGCCATGGGCTCTCGTTCGGCATCCGGAGTGGCATCCATAGCGCAACAAGAAGAAGAACAACAACGACAACGACAGCTCGATGAGCCGACACTGATGGAGGGGTGCGAACAGGCGCGGACCAGGTGGTGCCATCGCAGTCGCATCCTCGCATGGGCCCCGACCCAGACGCTGCTCGCCATCCTCTTGCTCGTCCTCGCCGTCGCGACGCCCGCCGCTGCCGTCCAGATCCCCTTCGCCAACTGCCTGCCCGACTCATATCTTTTAAGCCAGCCGCCCCTGCTGCAGTGGGTGCCGCTCTATGCCGACGCCGTCTTCGACACCAAGAGCCCGAGCAACAATCTTCTCGTCACCGTCTGGGGGAATGTGACGGGTTCGCAAAACGTGGGAACCCTCCCTCCCCCAAACTCCTCCTACTGGACCGATCCCTCCGAGACAAACGGCAAGATCGACGAGACGCCGTATGAGCCGACGCTCGCTACCACGCTCGTCAGCAGGGTCAACGTCTTGACGTACGAGCCCTGGAGCGATCGCACCAACTTTTGCACTCAGAGCCTGGTCAATGGCACTTGTCCGCTGGCCCCTCGGTTTGGCAACGTGTAAGTCGCCCACCACAATCCTTCACTCGTCACTCGTCATAGAATCATCACCGGCACCCCTCTCTCTTTCTTACGTGCTTTATGCGTCTCATGCCCACCCACCTAACCTACCCCTCCTATGTCCTCGTTACCTGGACGTACATGTTTCCGTCGTTGCTCCTGTCGCGTACCAAATACATGGGTGGCCTTCGTTATCATGTCATAGAATCCGTCCATTGCCGTTTGCTAACATTAAGCTGTGTGTGTCACGTAGGTCTATCCCTTATGGACTTCCGTCGGTCAATATGAGCCATGACTTCTTCTCTACCTACGCCTTTGCCTCCTTTGCTACCACCTTTCTCATCATCAACGGCGACCAGGCCGCGACCAACATTGGATGCGTCTCCTCCGTCGTCACCCCCGATCTGGGCGGCCTTGCCTGGGTGCTCAAGTTCCTGCCCCTCGTGGTCTTGCTCTTTGCCGGCTTCGCGGTCCCGTTCGCCGGCATATGGAGCCCCTGGGGCACCACCGACATCTTCCATTGGTCCTCCAACTACGGCCGAGATGCCGACCTGCTGAGGCTGGTGACGCCCGGGTTCGGCGACTGTCTGCAGTACATCCAGTTCATCGTCCTGACCGGCGCCCTGACCCTCGACTACCCCGGCTTCTTCCAGCCCGTCGTCAGCCAGGTAGGCTGGTCCGTTCTCATGTTCAACGAGAGTCTCGTCGCCAACGCCGAGCCCTGGCACAGCGTCGTCGATGGCATCTACGTGACAAAACTCAACACCACATACGGCCTCCAGAAGGTGGCCCAGCTCGTCGGCATGTCGGAAGCAGAGGATGTGTGGCCGGGCATGATGGTATGGCTCTGCGTCGTCATCGCTGCCGTCATCGTCCTCATCCAGCTCGGCTTTGCCTGCCAGTGGGTCTACCGCAAGGTCAGGAAGACCCCCGAGGAGGACCTGCGAGCCAAGAATGTCCCCTTTGTCATCGGCAACGTCGTCCGCATTGTCTTCAATTTTATGCTGACGCCAATCGTGGCCTTGTCATGCTTCCAGTTTGTCGTCTCCGGCCAGTCGCCCGCCTACACTGTTGCTTTGGCTGCCTTGACGCTGGCGCTTGTGATTGGCTTTGCCTCCTGGCTCCTCTATCTGGTCATCAGCACGAGGCCAAAGTCGGTTCTGTTCGACGACTTGCCCACCGTGCTGCGATACGGGCCCCTCTACAACACCTACGCGGACGAGGTGGCTGCCTTTGCTCTCATTCCAGTTCTGCTCAACATCCTCAAGGGCGTTGCCATTGGTGCTGTCCAGCCAAGCGGCGTCGCCCAAGTCGTCCTCCTTGCCATCTGCGAGGTCATCCAGATTCTCATGATCTATGCGTTCAGGCCCTACCAATCGGCCACCTCGATGAACATCTATCACGGCCTCTTCTCCGCCCTCCGGTTGGTCATCATCATGCTCATGGTCGTCTTTGTGCCCAGCCTGGGTGTAACCGAAGGTCCGAAAGGCTGGATCGGCTATGCAATCTTGCTGATCCACGCCTTTGTGCTCGTGTTCGGCTTCTTCCTCGGCGCCGTGCAGACCATCATCGAAGTCATTGCCAGGCTGTTTGGTGCTGGCGGAGACCATGTCGGTGGCTTGACGCGCGGCGGCCTGTCTAAGATCTTTGGCATGCGGCAGTTGTCTAGGAGAGTCAACCACCGCCAGGGCCCATCTCGGGCTAGCCAGCTCTCCACCGCGGCCATGTTGGACACCGAGGAAGGGAGCAAGTCGGGCTATGTGATGCCCAGCGGCAGAGTTCGAAGCGGCTCTGTAGCGAGCCTCAACGGAGTCATGACTCATCACAGACATCGGAGCAGCTCGGCTCTTGATAGCATGTACTCTTCCGCGCATCGGAATGTAGATACCGCCAGTTCATACATCCCGGGTACACCAGGCGAGGCCAGCACATTCTCGTTCCTTGCATCGCCTTCCGCTGCCCGCCAAGGCCCGCCGGGGCCAATGGTCGTCGAAGCTGTGGACCCCTATTATCGCCCTCCCAGGCGACGCCGTGAGACGACGGGAGATGCCACCCAAACCGACGGCCAACGTGGCTCCCTCATCATCGAGCCTGTCGCGCAAGCTGGTGGGCTGTCAGCCGAAGCCCCCGATGCGGCAGCTGCGGCAGAAATTTCGCGAGGAGCCACCCCAGCACCCGGCAACTTGACCATAAGCGTCCCCGCCAACCGACCGGACTACTCAACGCGCGAGGTTGACTTCTATTACGGCGTTCGCGGCCCTGCGCTGAACTCGGAAGGCGTTGGCCGGAAGCTGGGGACTGGCCCGGCCGACCCCACCGGTCCCGTGGCGACGGCAGCCGGATGGCTTCGTAGCTTGCTGTTCGGCGGCAAAACCAAGGAGAAGGGCAAAGGGTTCGAGGTCGTCAGAAGTGCCAGGATGCCTCCGAACATGGTCCGAAACGGAGGCTTCGGTGATGAGACGCCACCCGAAGGCATCCCTGTTGCCATGGGCGTCATCCGAAACGGGCCCATTGAGTCCGATGATGATGAGCCTCAAATAAAGCGGCCGAAGCATCGAGAAGGCGATCTGCTGACCGATAACGGCAACCCGCGGTCGGCTTCCGATGACGAGCCTGATAGCCCAGTCACGGAGAGGCTCCCTCGTGGGCGAATGTCACAATCGGCAGCCTTACACCCCAAGGGAGCTGAAGTATCCGATGAGGAGGAAGAGGATGATGATGATGAAGGTAACGAAGGAGATTTGTCAGACGTTGACCTTGATGCACCCGAAATCCCACGGAAGAGCTCAAAGAGGCACTCGGCTGTGCTGGACCGCAACAGCCAGATCCCACCGCTTCCGACGGAGTCTGATGTGAGACGTCCCGGAAGCCCAGGCTCCCAGCAGACGACACAGACCGAGTCGACTATGCAGCAAAGTGGAGGCGTGTCACTGTTACCACGCCTCCCTTTTGAGCGAAGGGGATCACGGCGGTCCGACCAACGGCCGTCCTCGAAATCGTCCTTTGACTTTCGAGAGATAAGAAACCTTGATTTTTCTGCGCAGAATGAGGATCCGACCGGATTTGGAACCGTTCCACATCATAACATTAGTCGCGTGGATCCTCATCAAGTCGAAGAAGATCTACTCAGTACCGCTGCATCTGTAGTGGATGATGGGCAATCCTCTGACCGGAAAGAGACATGATTCATTCGAAACATGGCCGACACTCCTTCTACATTTGCTCATCAAATCAGCCACTCCCCTTACTCACTGTGGCCAAAAGAAGAAACGAGCTAGTTCTCCTTTACTTCCAGAGGTGTATGAGTCGGGCGTGCCTGTCAGGCATCTTCTTTTCGGCTACAAGGCCTAAAAAACAACCTCTCCCTTGATTAATTTCAGTTTCTTTCGAACTATATAGAAGCATTACCAAACCATGTCATCAGCGATAATGAGCGAGATGCATCAAGGCATAGCAAGGACCGATCAGGAGACGATAATTCCCCCTTTTTTATTTATCCATTTTCCATTAAGTCTCTTTTCTTTTTATTTGTCACAAGGCCAAGGTTGATACAGAAAATTTTTTCTCTTTTCAGGATCTAATGGGGGGGAAAATAGCGGCAGCTGGCGTTTTCATCTTTTTTTTTTCTCGGTATTTGGATAGGAGGAACTTTTTTTTGCTGTGGAGGGAAAAAACACCTCTTTACTGCGTATTTCTTTTTTTTCTTTCCTTTTGGGAACGAACGAGACACGGAGAAGAGTGCATATATGTGTATATAGATGTCATGATGTGGTTTAGGAGATATGGGGGGGGGGATGTAATCTATAGTTTGACCCCTCCTGATGGAACGTACTACCTACTTTAGTAGTCATATATGCTGATAAAACTACCATGTCACAAATGATTTGAGTGCCTTGAAGCAGACGTCGTGTAGTAGAAATGAGAATAAGAGGGCGGCTATTCTTAGTAAGAATTGCAGCAACTATTCGCTATTGAAACTATGATATCCATCTATCCCACCGTAGTTCGTTCATTCATTTATCCGGCCATCCCACATCTTTCTAGGGTTCTCTAGATTAATTACTTTTCTCTTTGCATGTAGCTGTATGTGTGTGTGTCTCTCTGTTGAGATTCCGCAGTGGCTGTACTACTCTGTGCTCTATTTGACAGTCACGAAGCCAACTCCTGACCTCGCCTTCTGCGCTGCTCGCTTCAGCGCCTGCTCCTCCACGTCCGTCCACTTGACGCTCAGCTCGTCCCATTTCTTGCCCGGCGTGTTGTACTCTTTGCGCCACTGGGCCTGCATCTGCTGCAGCTGGGCCATCCTGCGCGGGTCGCCCGAGCCGCTGTACACGATGAAGCCCGTGCAGGGCGGCAGCGCAGCGTGGATGCGAGTCAGACGCTCCGTGAGCCGCACGAGAGCCTGCTCGAGAGGCGATGCGCCGGATGGGGCGTCGCCGTTGACGGAATCGAGGACCATGTCCGTGTCTACTACATCCGGAGGGCCACCGTCGCTGCTGGAGTTTTCCACGCGGTTCTTATTCCACCATCCCTGCAGGGCCTCCAGCTCTCGCATCCGACCCCACACAAAGTCCACTCCGCCGCCTCTGATCACCGAGCCGTCTTCATCGCCGAGGACGGCTCGAATGATGTTTGTTGTTACTTCTTCGTCCGACTTGCACCCTAGCTGGTGCGTGGCTCCGGCGCCGAGACCCTTCGAGGGGTCACCCCAGTCAACAGCCGCGCTGGTCTTGCCGACTTCGATGCCGCCGATGGCAGCGTCGCCTCCCTGAGCCTTGTACGCCGTGCCCGCACGTGCTAGCCTGCGGAAGAGGTTCTCGCCCTGTGCGTCAGACGTTCCCCACAGCTTTCCCCTTTCACACTTCTGCTTGACAAGATCGAGGCAAGTTTTGGCATCTTCGATGCTGTTGTGGCCTCGCTCACCACCTTTTTGGATTTCACGAGATAGGTATTTCTGAGCTAGCCACTTAAGTGATGACTTTAATGGAGAACCGCGAGGGTGAGGGAATAAGAGGGAGGTGTCGACAATGTAGGGATGGGCGATTCGGATGGCTTTGGTGTCTGACTCTAGCGAGTGGCCCACCAGGATTGTGCGGGGATGGAGGATTTCGAGCAGCTTCTCTTGAATGTCACGGAGCGTAGTGGTGACAGGCGCCAGCATCTCCTCGGTGATGCCTGAAAAGCGTGTGACGTAGTCGGTGATTGGCTTGTCTGGTTTCACAAGTTCATCCAACACAACGTCGCCGTCCCAGTTGACGAGGCTGATGCGGGTCAGTGAGAATTCGCTCTCTCCTGTCATGCACATCTCGCAGTCCAGCGCGAGAACCTCTCTACCGGCCGTGACGCTGCCTTGCTCGATTTCCGCTTCGGGGACTTCGCCGTCTTCGAACTTGTCCACCTTCGTCACCACCCAACCTTCTGGGACGACAAACTTGTCCCGGCGCTCGCCTTCTGGAAGCAGAGCTGGATGGACGAGGAAGCCATTATCTGCTAGTTCTTCAGCGGAGGCCAGAAACTCTGTGATACGCGTCCGCTCATTCTTCCAGCCGTGGGGCTCTTTAGCAGGCTTAACGCCCCCTTTCTGCGACGTCTTCTCCTTGGGAACCGGCGCAGTGAGGAAAGCGGCCATGGGAGAGTGCATCTTTCCGTGCTTGTCATCACCAGGCGTCTTGACAGGCCATAGGTGAGGGAACATGTCAGCGAAGGGCCGCAATGGCGGCGGCAGCTTGTCCTTGTCGAGCTTGCGAGGATAATAGTCGTCTGGCGAAGTGACGAAACGAGTGCTCTCGTCCTCATCCACATCTCTGAGGTCGTTGAAAGCTGCATAGTCGATGCCCTCCTTGAAGAGAGCTTCTTCAAGGCCAGGCACCATGATGGAGACGATTTTTCTAAACTGCGGCCTGTGGGAGACTCCGATCCACTGGGGGCCGGTGCCGTCTGCGAAGATGTAGGTGATGAGATCGCGCAAGTTGTTGAGGTTGATCTTGGACTGAAGCCGGCAGTTGGGCGAGAAGGTCAAGGCTGGGTATCCTCCCTTTCCAGGCTGAGGCACCTTCTTGGCCTTCTTTTTGGGCCTGGTGACGGTTTGCCACTCCCCCTTGTCACCCGTCTGCTCATCTACATCGTGAGGACTGGACCTCTTGAGGCTGCCTTCGCTCTGGGCTGAAGAGGCAGTCTCGACAGCATCGTCATTTGCAGAGCCGGTCATTGTCATTGTTCCTCCTGAGGTGAAGCGAATCTCGGCTTTGACCTATATTCAAGAGGGAAGAGGTACTAAGAGAAGGATGAATAAAGCTGGCGGGTTGATGAAATGACGAAGACCGCCTTCAGGCCATGCTGGGAGGGGGGGAAGGGTGACTGAAAGTGACGAGGCTGAGAATCCAACGTTATTAGCAGGGCTCGTCTATCGCATTTATAGATGTCTCCCAGCTCGCGCACAATACAAAAGTACTATTCATAAAGCAGCCTAATATAGGCAGGGGAAAACAAGTCCAAAATGGTAGGGAATGATGATGAAGAGCGAGGGAAAGCAGCAATAAAACAGGGCAGCCTAAAAAAAAAAAAAAAAAGCCCAAGGCCAGGCTGACTGACTCGCTCTTTTCAGCAGGCGCAACCACCAACGAACTTGCCTTTATCTTATCGCCGTTTTGGACCAATCACAGGCCATTCTCAGCGCCCTGGGTCTCGAACTCTCTCAACTCACTGAAATCGCAGCCTCGCGACGTTCTTCACGCGACGCTTCACACTCGCCTGTGCCCTGTGTTTGTCGACCCCAATGTCTGGGGATCAAGACGCGACGGGACATACGAATCATATTTCTTTTTTCCTTTAAGCTGCTGATTTCTTGTATAATGAGGCATCAAGCCAATGTCGCAGCCCTTGTAAAATAAGCGCTTTGCTTCTCCCTTTCAGACATCACTATTGTTACATTGTTCACTCGGCCGTCTTTCATCGTCATCCATATCTATATACATCATGGACCAGGTCATCGTAAGATGCGCCAAATGCGACGCCAAGCTAGGCAGCCTCGTCAATCTATGGACGCAAATCGGCAAAAAGTACATCACTCCGGTGGCCTACGTTGAGGACAAAGCCGAGGCCGATAAGATCACAGCGACTGGCACCGTCCGGGTCGGTGATGCGGGCACCTTGGTGGAGGGTTGGTATGAAACATCACATTCGCTCCAGTGCCTTTCAGCAAAAACTTGATTTGCAAGTTTGGTGCTCCTATCAGTTGTGCTGATGCAATGAGTTTTTCCTTCGACATAGTGAGCTACGAGATGCTGAATGTTCAACATGTCATGCAAGTATAGGCCAAAAGTGTCTGACAAGTCCTCCAAACCACATATTTACCGAGTAAGCCCTTCTCGCGCCCCGTCCAGCCCCCAAAGTAAGTGCTAAGGATTGTTTGTAGTGGCCAAGTCATCTATCGTCTTGCATCCATATCCCTCAAGTTGGCAACAGATCTTCGGCGCAAAGCCGAACCCAGGATACAACGCACCCTTCATCTCAGAGGCCAAGAGTCCGCAGCCCAAGGTAAACAGTCGCCGGTCAACGGCAAAGCTGCTCAAGATGATCATCTGCCTCCAAGCCGGGAGAGATTTGACATTATACAAATCCAAGCCGATCTCGACGCCCAGCAGGATGAGATTCAGCGAATCGGTGCTGCTGGCTTCCAGGTCATGTCTACGTTTGATAGCACAGTCGCTCGCTTCGAGCAGCAGATGCGACAACTGAATGAATCCGTCGCAAATCTCCGCAAAGACGGAGAGAGGCAGCGAGCAGACATCAAGTCTCTCAAGACGCCAGCCAGCGAAGCGAAGCGAAACGGCCCCAGCGACGCCGCCGTTGTTGCGCGTCTAGACCAGCAGCTTCAGACTACAGAGAGGGTAGTCACCGAGCTGCGGCAAATCATTCAAAAGTCCAAATCAGAGACAGCCAGTATCCGTAATGAGCTGACCGCCACGCAAAGGGAGCTTGCCGAGGTCAAGAAAGCAAATACTGGCCTCAAGCAAGATGTGGACGAGGCAAAACAAGTTGCTCAGGAAGGCATAGCCACGTCTAAGCTGTATGCTTCCGAAGTGGCGACACTGCGACGTGAAATCACGCAGCTGCGCTCCGAACTTGCGCAGGAACGTGCGCATCACTCTCCCGTGGACGAAGATGCCGCAATATCGTCTCATCAGCTGGACATCCTCGCCAGCAACATATCCAAGATTGGAAATCGGGCAAGTCAAGTCGAGTCTCTCCAGATGGAATTCGACCTCTTCAGGACACGAATCCAA
Organism: Trichoderma orchidacearum; assembly: GCA_023653515.1. Lineage (NCBI taxonomy): Eukaryota > Fungi > Ascomycota > Sordariomycetes > Hypocreales > Hypocreaceae > Trichoderma > Trichoderma orchidacearum. Next base: position 741,300 of record JAAOZV010000014.1, read on the forward strand.
CGTTTAGAAGCCCGAATCGGCGGCACTCCCGGGTCCAGTCGGAAGGATGTCCGCGCATCGCTTGCAGCAGAATACGGCTCGCTGCCGGAACAGAATGGTCAGGCCCACTACGGACCGAGTACGCGCCAGAAAAGGCCGCCCATAAGCAGGGAGGAGGGCCATGCTATTAATTCGACTCCTCCGAAGCGGGTAGCCATTTCATCGGACTACCCCAGCCTCGTTACCGCCGGCTATGTGAGCACTAGCGAACAGCAACAGTCCTCACCAGCTGGTATGGCTTCCATAGAATCTCCTATTCAACGACGACTCACAGCCACATCAGCAAACAAGAGCACAGCAAGACGAGGCAGATGGGCAAAGACGTGAATGAGAAAATTTAGTTTGTTAAGTCGAACTATCCATCGACTCGTCTTTTACCGTGTAAGCAGAGTTTCCTGGTATATTTTTTAATCAAATGCTGGGGCTATGCGGATATGCTGTCTCGTTTCGCGAAGGACCGTCGTCTAAGCCATGCTTCGAATTGGGACCTATTCAAAGTCTCTCCTCAAGACTTCTCTGCCAAGATTGGCCAGCGCATCGACTTGCTTGACCACAGCATACTCAAAGAAAGCCTGAGACTTGTCGCTATTGGGGTGTTGCCGCCATTCATCAATGAGAGATGTCTCTTTCTCCCTGCCAGCCAGCGTCTCTATATCATCCAGAAGCGTCCGTGCTTTGGCAGCAATGCTCAGTTCGGCACCATATTTATCTGGTGAATATTTGAGGATCATGAGGAGCAACATCTGACATAACGACACTTGGTCGATCTCTCGCAACGTCTCCTCGACTTTCTGCTCCAGCGTCACTGTCTTGGAAACGGGAGTAGCAGAATTGGCCAGGATAGCTGTTGACGCAGCGGTATGCGAAATCAAGTTTGCTATTGTGAACAGTCCAGCCAGCCGAATGGGATGGAAGGGCGAGACGTACTGATACGGATCGCAAGCTGTCGCGATAAAGCACGCAACGGCCAGAGCAAAAGCAAAGTTGCCTTCTTCACCGTACGTCAAGGTGATTCTGAATAGAATGTCCGGTAGCGGCGTTACAGCCCACAAGTCTTCTTCAACTAGAGCCCTGCGCTCGTTATACAGCCGTCTCAGTACTTTCCGCCGTTCCACCAGTGACTCGGCTGCTTCCAAGGCACTTGTTATGCTGTCGGCTGAATCGCTATACTGATTGATTATGGACTGCTTCCTGGGATTGATAGCAGCAGGGTGATTGCGGAATTTGGAAACATCTGGCACGAGGCTCTGGCTGTTGAGGTTGACGCAAGGAGAAATGGCCGCCACTTGGTAGACGTTGAGGTTCTCCCGGCAACGAAGGCATTGACACACAAACTTGTAATGAGCCAGTGCTTCTCTCCGTTTGGATAAAGGGTCGGTATAAACTATATAGATATCGTCAGTTTTTTTTTTCCGGTCAGCTGTAGCATCAAACGCAATTGAAAAAAAAAAAAATAAAAGAAGCCTCTTCTTAGTTGAAAGTTGGCAAAGGGTTTTACATACACGTATAGGCCAGTTCAATCTCCTCGCCAGCCCGGATGGGATTCTCAGCAATGAGAAGGGCATTTCGGCCAATGAACTGAACCGTAGCGTTTGGAATACAAGAGTGATTGGCCATGGCAAGCGTAGGCTCCAAGAACAAGCCAACGACGCCCAAGTCGAGATCGAACCTCTGAAAGGAGTTGTTTTGAATCTGTTCAAACCCACAAAATCAGTTTCCCGTCAGCAACCGCTCTTCGTGCCAAGCAACCAACCAACCTTGCAGAGCATCTCAACCGCCGTCCGGACATCGTCCTCCGCCGTGCCCTTGCCCGAAAAGGCGCAGGCGGCCAAGGCCATCATCTCGAGATCCCTCCACTCGTCATCCCGCGCCGCCCTCCTCTCGCGCACATGGCCCTCGAGGTCCGCCAGCCCGACGGCAATCTCGTCACACAGCAGCGCCTGCATCAGCGCCCGCGTCGGCGTCGGCAGCGTCCTCCGCCGGCCTTCGTCCACGATGCCCTGCCGCAGGGCCTTGCACTCCCGCGCGTGCACCGCCTTCCACGCGGCGGCCTGGCACGCCGCGTCGCAGTACCAGGCCGCGTGGCAGCGGGAGCAGGCGCGCGGGTTGCCCGGCCGGAAGCAGTGCGAGCAGACGGCGGCGAGGTGCGAGACGGTGGGGAGCAGCAGCAGTGGCGTGAACGGCAGGATGACGGCGCCGGGCGAGAAGGCCTTGGATGCGTAGAGGCCGCGGCCTTTGGTGGGGTGAGGCCGGACGACGAGGGGTGATGGAGGAGTAGACATGGTCTTTAGTCCTTTTTCTTTTGATTCTTCAATTCATGCGATATGAGGAACCCCTTTGGATGATAATGAGCGGTAACTTTTGGGATTGTAGAAACTCAAACAGCAGTGTTGAGGTTTTAGCTCTGGGGGGGTGCAAAAGTCATGATTTCATGCTTGGAGGGGCAAGAGTCAAACGGTGATATATATGGGGAATGCTCAGCTTTACGACCTACGCACACGCATCAACACTAAACCTGGTGCCATCTTTCTCGTCTTCTACAAGTTGAGAAAAGAAATATCCAAAAAGTATGTTTTCATAAACGTGTCATGGTATCCAGGAGTCAATTCGAGTCGGAAGCGATCATCTGACTTCCAAGGGTATCTATATTTCTATATCTCTATATGTACAATGGAGAAATTATCATGTAAAACTAAGGGAAAATGATGAGAAAAAAAAGAAACAGAAATAAAATACTACAGCTCGACATGCTCCGGCTTTTCGCTCTCCCTCTTGCGGGCCGCCGCCAGCCTCTTCTGCAGCTCTTCACTCCACTCTCCTCTCTTCAGCTCCACCATCCTCCCAACGTTGTAGTCCCAGCAGCCGTCATCCAGGGATGTCTCTTCGTCCGCGCAAACCGAGTTGCTCGAGGCCTGACCCTTGGGCCACTGGCCAAGCTGCGCACCCATGTCCTCATCCAAAAAGGTGTCGAGCACAAGTTGTCCGACTTTCCTCTGCGCTGCCGCCCATTCATCGCCTTCTGGAAGCAAGACTTCTTGGAGATGCTTCATCCCGTTCTTGGTCAGGAATTCTTTCCTGATTCCTTCATCTTTGAGCAGGCCGTTGATAGCAGCGACCACGGCCTTGGTTTTTCCGGGAGAATCGCCCACCGAGGCAAAGGTGGAGTGGAAGTGTTTGCGGATGGGGGTGCCGTCACGGGGACAGGACGAGTCCATGAGCTGTGGCCAGGCCTTGGCAATCTCTTTCAGTGCCGAGGGGTTGTTGGATAGGGCGCCGGCGATGATGGCGGCTGCTTGCTGGCCCCGTGGAGTAGTAGCCCCTCCCTGAGATGCCTCATCGTCTCGGGTGCCCATCAGACAGAAGAGAGCCTTGACCACGTCTGCGTCCTCTGCAATCTTTAATCCGTAGTAGATGTCATGCGACAATTCCTCCAGACCTTCCAACGACTGATCAAATTCTTGGTCGCTCGGGGAGGTCCCGCTTTTGAGCATTTTGAAGGCCTCTGCGAGCGCAGAAGCCTCCACCTGAGCTTCTGGTGCGTCTGGGGATGGCTCCTTTACCTTGCCCACAGGGTCGTACTTGGGGGCGCCTCGGGGAACCTGGATGGTTTCCGGCTGCTCTTGGTCGACAAGAACCACAGCTTGATCAACAGGCAGCCCTTCCAGTGCTGGGTTTTCTTCGTCGGGAACGTTAATCTTGGCTTCCTTTTGACCCGTCCATATGTTCAACCGAACATGGAGCCCACTTGGAAGTTCTTGATCGTCGTGTACGATTTGGAATTCATCAGTCGGTTGGAATACCCGCGGATAACATTCTTCCGGGTTTGACGTGTGACAGATCAAATCAGAGTTCTCTGAGTCCGCCTGGGGAGATGAGCGAGATGAGGTTGCTGTGACCGGCACCGCTAAGCAAAGGAAAAGCCCTAGGAGGAGTGCAAAGATGACGGGCAATGCCTTGCGTTTTGAACTGAACGAAGGCATTTTTTTTGTGTGTCCTATGTGCTGAAATGAAGTGTCTAAATGAAATAACAGAGAAGGCAAAACGTCTTTTCCAGCTGATTAGCGGGAAGAGCAGTCTGTTGAGCGTAGCTTATGGTCCATGTAGCGACTGGAAGGTCTCGTCGCCAGGGGAGGAAGATGGGGTATATACTGGACGGAAAGGCAAAGCACAGGAAAGGAAATAAAGCAAAATTAATACAGCTTCGCCCGCAATGAGTACTGAATTGAGGCGTTTAAATGAGTCAATCCATTGAAAAGGACACCTAAGATAGGACGGCCAGCATGTGGACCTGAAAGTTGTTCATAAGGCAACTGGAGGCGAAACTCGTTTCGCTGCGAGAGGCGAAATCTGGCTTCTGCATCTTGGCGATGTCTGATTGGTTGATGATGCTGACTCATCTTTCAACTGTCAAAAGCTAGAAGCTCGAAGAATCCCTGGATGACGACGGGCAGATGGAAAGCATCACAGCTTGCATTCGACATGTGTCTCATGAAGTGTATAACAGTTAGGTGATGGCTTCTTTTGCAAGTATCTTGCTTCTTCCCGAATGCAGCGAGTGCATGAAGAACAATGGTTCATGATATTATCACGTTTTCGGAAGACAAGCAAAAAGCGTTGCTCCACACCATGTCTCATAGCTCAATGGGGCTGGGAGTGACCACGGCGAACAGAGCAGGCCAGTTCGTGTCTCACCTCTCATTAGCACTCTCTCTGGTAACAAGTCTGAATTCAGAACAGGAACCATTGAAGTTTGCGCCGTCATCGCTTTCGTCATGAATGACTTGGGCCATGAATACTCAGAGGAGGCTGGCTTGCGGGCTGGAAAGAGGTGGATATAAACCAAGGCGCTCTCTCTTGGGAATCCGGAGAATGCTTCACCATTGCAACGATACTGCGCCCCTGCATTGTCAAGCTCTTTCCCTTGAAATAAAACGTTGAAAAAAAAGTGAACACTTAAGCATATCTGCCAACATGCTGTCTGCCATCTTCGTCTTCCTCTACCTCTTGTGCTGCTCGATCTTCGGCACACAGGCCATGCCAACCAGCAGCGCCCACTCCTACAGGAGACACGAACACCTCCACACCCGCGTCCACAGCTTCCGCCTGGCTCGAACCCTCATGATGGGAGAGACGGTGCGGCCGAGTCCGCGCAGCTGGACAGACAGTCAGCTCGAGGAAGGGCTAATGTATCTGAACGACGACACGGCGAGGAAGCATCTCATGACGGAAGACGGGAGAATACCTCGACTTGCATGATTCGTGAGATGAAAGTATTATCCGACATGTCTTGTCATTTCGCACGTCTGAATGAATTTTTATGGGTAAATAAAGCTCGACGCTGTTACAAGGAATTTATTTGATTTTTTTGGGGGGCCTCGCATGATTTGTCTGGCATTTAATAGCAAGCGTTTGCATACTTGGTGGTATCTAGCTATCATTTACTCTTCACATCTTTTAGTCGCCATACAGTAAAGTGGCATCTCAATTAAAGTACAGTCAATTCTACCTTTTCACCTTAAAAAACACTTCTTCAACTTGATGCCAAAAGATCCAATGAAGCACCTGCGTGGGTGGCAAAGTAATAGAAGGGCCAGCCTAGAAAATAGTGGTTGAAACATCCACACTGTGCTCCGTTACCTAATCCGGCCCTGGAGCATTCCCTAGAACCAATTTCGAGGCAGCCCCTCCCCCCCCCATCTCCCCCCCTGGGCCTGCTGTAAGCTTCTGAATGTCCACAACATAACTTTATTAGAAATCCACCTCTCTATCGCTTCGATCCTGAGACAGTTGCCGACTCAAAACATCGCACGGTCCGCCCGGCTCCCCAATCGCATGGCCAAGCGTGCGCTCCAATGAACGGGTCCTTTATAGATCGATTAGGTCACGCGTTCTCCTTTCTCGAACAAGCTCTTGCGACTCTCATAGCTACGGGCGGCGGGCGTGTCTGTGTCACGACAACGACGATTCTACAAACAAGGGCTTTCGAGAAGGGTAAAAAGGGTTGATTGATGCTCTCTTTTCCCTTTGCCTGCCACCTTACGCTCCGCTAGCTTCACCCGCCCGTTGAAGAAGCCAGACAACCAATAGGCAAACACTTTCTCTTCGAATGCGACTGTAAAACTTGCGATTCAAGACCTTCAGCCGTCCAGCGCACGCTCATTCCTTACCTTCCCCCCACCACCGCGGCGAGCGCTGCTGCACGAACCTTCATAACAAGATGCCCTCACAACGGCGAATGCGCCTCCTCGTCGTGGCGGTCATCGTCGTCGTCTTCTTTGCGCTATTCTACTCGTCCGGTCTCGATTCCGATCGCGACGTCAGCTTCAAGGACTTTTACGAGAAAACGAAAGAGGCCATGGAGAGGGGCACCGGCCAGGCAGTCATCAACTCAAAAACTGGCAAAAAGGCCGGCCATATACCCGCCGACAAGGACGGCGACGGCGACATCGACGAGGACGACCGGGTGGCCAGCGAGGAGCTCCAAGAGCGGTTACAGGCCGTTGCGCAGGAGGCCAAGGACAAGGCCAACGAAAAGGCCGGGCCAAGACCCGACAGCCCCCGCAAGATCATTGGCGTGGGAAGCTCGGCTGAAGGGCAGGAAAAGAAGGGCCAGGTCAAGGCTGGCGGGGGAGACGGCGGGGAGAAGAAACAATCTGAGGAGCCAGCCGAGACCAAGGAGGAACACGCTGCTGAGGTAGAGATGAACACCATCTTGAAGAAATCGCCTGGTAAGTTTACGCGAACTTGACCTTTACTTGCTGCCGCATCCCTTCATTGTATCGTGTTTCCCCTGCTAACGCCTATGTGTCTCTTCCTCAAAAGTCATCATCTTCTCCAAGAGCTACTGTCCCTACTCGAAGCGTGCCAAGGGCGTCCTCCTTGAAAAATATGCCATCACTCCCGAGCCATACGTCGTGGAGCTGGACGAACATCCCATCGGCCCCCACCTCCAAGATCTACTCGAAAAGAAGACGGGCCGCCGAACTGTACCCAATATCCTGATCAATGGCGTCAGCATCGGCGGCTCCGACGACATTGTCCAGTTAGACAACGAGGACAAGCTGGTGGCCAAGTTCCGCGACCTCGGACAGGCGCGCGTAGAGATATCTCCGCGGTTTACCGCCGGTTCACATTAGTAGTTGTATATGAATTTTTTTTTTTAATTTTTTTTTCTCCTGCTTTGCTCTCCATCAATTCAATTCTGCGGTTGAATCACCCCCCTCTTCATTCCCTTGAGGAAGAACGAAGCTGATGGGTTTTGGGAATGTAAATAAATTTGCTTTCAAAGGTGGCTCCAATCCAGGCGACGAATGAGCACAATCGGAGTCTGGGCGTTTACGGCTGTGAATATTCGTCTTCACAGCATCCTGTGACAAGGCAAGAAATGGAATTGTCAGCTATCCTGATTGCAGATTTTGTATGTGAAGTTGCTGTTTTGGGGAGCATCATCGTGCCATGCTGCCCGTATCCATTAAGTCGACTTTGGTGGTCTGCCAATATCTAAGGATGCTACTACGACTACTTATCACATCTTATCGGAATTAATAGCCAGGATGGAGTAGCACTCAGCTGGAGCGAACACCCACTATCAGACCATGTGAAATACTGCAAAAGATACTTTCGATCAAGTCCCCTGAACGGGAGTGGCCGGTGAGGGTACTGAGCAAAGTGACCATGATGGCTGGTAAAAGAAGGTACCTACCTACTTTTTGTTTATCAACAGGAAAGAATGGGTGTCGAATGAGATGCACTTCATAACGAATATGGAAGTCATCATGTCATGCGTCTATCGGGCAAGAACCACCCTTTTTTCCCCCTTCATACCTCTACTTTCCCTCCTTTTCCCCTCCTTTTCTTTTCCTCCGCCCTCACCACGATATCAAACCGGAGGGAAAAATTAGCTGGCGCAGATATCTGATCATTCTCTTACCTATTTATCCAGAACGAGCCCAAGCGCTGGTGCTTGTCCGCCAAAACGCCACGATGCCCTCTATGGTGGCCCCGCAGGCGCTATCTGTTATCAAGCAGCTTTCCCCCACTACCTGCAGGGATCCGCTGCAGCAATCATGCTCGAGGTGCATGAATGGATACTGCTGCTAGGTGATAAAAACGGCTGGGGTAGAATGCCGAGTCTTCCCTCCCTGGGCGACAGCGGACCCGGGGGAGGCTTTGGGACTTAACTGCCAGGAGGAGGGACTAGGAGAAGAGTCTAGGCAGCTATGAGGTAGGCGACAAAAGCCATCGAACATTCGTATGCCCATCGAGCAGAGATAAAACGGGGCGCAGCGTATGCCGTGGGAGCAAGGGCTGACTCAAAAGCAGGATCAAAGATAATACCGAGTACACACTCCCATGTATGTGTGTGTGTGTGTGCGTGAGTGTATGGATGTGGGAAAGACTGTAGAGAAAAGCGTGGGGATGACGGCAAGCCGTGGCTCTACCTAGAAGCCATGCCCAAAGCAGAGGCCCAGACCAGACTAGGATCCGAGACCACAGGTCTACCACACCAACTCGAGACCTTGCCGGAGAGCTGAGAGAAAGCGCACCAGGCCTGAAAGTCCGTATCTCTCCCCTTCCTCTTGGTCCATCGTTAGTTGGGATTTCACCATAATAAGAGAGCCCGGGTGCGCCACCCCCTCACAACTTCCTAAATCTTCAATCCGTCCACTGCCACAGCCTGAGGGCTTTTCATCATTCATCGCAATTTGGCCCTTTTTTCTAGTCTGGTATTTGAAGAACTAGACGACGGCACCGTGAACATTACTGCTGCTGTTCCCGTACTTGATACTACCTACTACTCCCATTGGTCTCGGTCTGGCTACGCTCACCGACCAACCCTCTTTGGACTCGCATCATCAAGCTGCAACCTTGCGCCAATCACGCTAATCGCCTGCCTCTTGGGAAAGATTTCGTATTCCTCGGGTTCCTTTTTCTTTAATTATTCCTTTCCAATTAAACATACATATATATACATATATACACATCTCTCTTTTTCTTTTTCCTTTCACAATGTCCGACGCCTCTTCCACCTCCTCCACTCTGCGGCGCCCGTCTACCAGCTCCGAAACATCTTCCGTCTCCTCCGGCTCAACCGCCTACTCCATCCTCAAGGAGAAAGACGGACAGCTGCCGCGCCTGGCCGAAATACAGGAGCGCAAACCGAAGAGGGGCCTGCGGCAAAAGGCCCGCGACATGGTGCACGACATTGGTAGTCCGCCAACGGCGAGACAAGATGCCAAGGACGGGAAGCCGACGCTCAATTATGCACCACTGGGCGGCATGTTGGGCGAACCTATGGCGAGGCCAGGCAAGATTTAGGGGGGAGAAAAAAAATTAAAGAGATACACTATTTGGAATTCCCTTTTGATTGATTGGTCCTTTGGGATGGCTGCCCTGCGTATTGCGCAAAACGATGGAACTGAAAAAAATGTCCTCGGCGTTTATGTATGTCTTGGGGAGTTCGTTTTAGTCTGCTTTAAGGAGCACCAGTTGGTGCGATTCATATCTAGCTGGTCCTTGGTTATCCAATGGTGAATAAAAGAAAAAAAAAAGCAAAAGGCGTTCAATATCCCAATTCACATTTCACACGCATATACAGCACACAAGACAAAGTCGTTAGAATCGAACCCCGGATGCCCATACCGTGCATCTTTGTCCTTGTTTCATTACAAAACGCCATCCAACGGGTTTGATGATGCTTGTATACCCTGACCTTTCAGCGAGAGATGAGTAGTATACATTAACCCAACCATGTACACGCACAAAGCAATCCAAAATAACACCTGTATATCATCATGATGATTCTTGCCGAGTCCCAGGATTTCACCGCCGTAGATCCCCGTTGTATGCGTAGCCAGCGCTGCGAAGTCTAACACGTAGGAAAAAAAAAGACTTGACCATATTAAAAAAAAAAGCCGTGAAAAGAAAAAGGTTGCCCTGCGCGGGCTAAGTTGCTGAAGGACTTGGGTGCAACGATCCGCTGTCGCCGCCCTCAGTTGGATTAAGGAGTGAATTTCGGGTTTACGCTGCAGTCACTTTTTCTGACCTCGCCTCCCCCGAACCTTGCACCCTGTTCTAAAGTGTGCCCTTGATTGGTATTGTGTCGCTGTTCTCGTCATGTATTCGGAGCATCTGGGCGTATTGCGACAGCATAATTGTAGGCCAAATAACATGGACCTAAAGTGATGGCCTTTGAGGATTTAGCAGTTGTCATTCCGTATCGGGATGCTTCATCTCCTACTGTACTGGAATGGTAGATTCTCCCGTTTGGAAATGTTCAATGGCATCCACGCCGACTTGCCTATGACACAGTTAGCCCAAAGGCACATTTCATTGAGGACCACGGTACTCACGTTGTCAGCATTAGCCTAGTAAACTCGTCCATATCATCCGGACGAGCGTACATCCAAAACTCCTTGAAGCTCAGATCGGTGATGCAGTACTGAGGCTTCTCTCGCCAGGCGCGATAAAACTCCACCGAGGATGTAGCCTCCCAGAGGTGTCGCGAAGCTGTAAAGGTGTGGCCGTCTTCCCAGACGTCACTAGGAGCTATTTGATGAAAGAATGAGCTGCCCATCTCACAGATGAGGTTAGAGGGATAATACAAACCTTCTTCGGATTTGAGAACGTAGACGAGACACATGAGGGCAAAGGCAATCATAACGGTCCTTCGAGTGCTCTCGAGCATGATCCAACTCTGCATAAGAAAAGATTGTTAGTAGCCGCATTGACAGCAAGACAAGAGAGGGGAGGGAAAAGGGAAAATCTCTCAGATGAAGACGTAGCGTAGCAGGGTGATGCACTCACCTCCCAGCTCTTAGGTGGCTTGTCCCTCGCCATCAGCGTGGAGGGCGACAAGCCTTCCTCCAGTTCATTCTTCACTACAAGGAGGTCCTTTACCCATGCCAAGAAGACGCTCATCTCCCTCTCCGCAGAAGCTCTCAAGCTCACGTCGCCGTCAAAGATGCGCATGGAATTCAGCAGTAAAAATGCCTGCACTCTCGCCAGCCGATCAGCATGGGTCGTTGCTCTCTCACCGTCGCGATGGACCTCGCGCACCGCATCCAGCAGGACTTTGAGCGCCCAGCCCTTGGTCTGCGGTGTGCGGGTGGAGTATGCCGTGGCCGCTGCAAAGGCCGTTAGGATGGTCTTGGGCAGCTGTGTCATCCAGAGGCGAGGGTGCATAAAGGGTGTCTCACGGCGCTGCGCGAAACCAAGGTGTAGGTCAGAGACAGCCTGAACAATGAAGCCGATCTTACTACGAGGGTCGTGGACCTGAAGGATATCAGCTGTAAAACATTGATCATCGTTTGCCAAGACGGAAAGATCGCGGACGGGCTGTTGCTGGTTCTGCTGTGCTTGAGGAGACGATTGCGAGGATGCCTGTTGATGCTGTTGAGTGTGTAGCGGCGGCACGGTGGGAACGGGTGGAAGATCCATTTTGCTGCTGTCGCCAAAGCCCGTGAGATCCCACAAGCTGCCGGGGCCGGTGCCGGCACTTGCATCCATGAGGTCGACTATGGAGAAACCCAGGTCTGCGTGGGCGGCATGCTGGTTATGCGTTTGAGGCTCGCCACCAAGCTGTAGCCCTATATCCTGCTGGAGGCTCTCCGGACTCGTGTTCGTGCCAGTTGTGGTGCCGAGACTTTCTATATCAAAGCTCATGTCGAATTCGGGAGGCATCTCAGGCGTATTGCAGCCGCCGTCGACGGCCGACGTTGACGTTGACGTTGACGATATCGTTGCCGCGCAAGAGGGTGACTGATGTTGTTGTTGCTGTTGATGTTGCTGCTGCTGTTGCTGTTGATGTTGCTGCTGCTGTTGCTGTTGCTGCTGCTGTTGTTGTGTTTGTTGTTGTTGACTCTGGGGCTGAAGGGGAGGCTGGCGCTGGTAGACGCAATCCAATCCCTTGGTTGCGCAGCGGGTGCATCGCGGTGTGCGCTTGTCGCATCGTCGCTTGCCGCGGACGCAAGCATTGCAGCTCTTCTGGCGCGATGCCGCAGAGCCTCCATCGGCGCTCAAGCGATCCAGCCTGCGCAGGCTGGACCCGAGATTGCTAAGCGGGCTGGTGGTATCTGCACCGGTAGGAAAGGAATCCATTATGGACGGCGTGGTGGAAGAAGAGGCAAAGATGTAGTCGAGCTGGTGGAGCGGATATTGCTGATACTGCTGCCGCCGATCTAGCGAGAGCATAGCAGCAGCACAAGGGAGCTCAGCGCTACCTAAGCAGCACACACCCGCGCAGATGGATTGAACCGGCCAAACCCTGCGGCAGATCTAGACAAATAGAGACGGGGAGAGCGACAAGAGCGAGGAATCCGAATTGATTGATGTTGAAAAGGCAGTGTCTTTCTAACTCTCGTCAGGGATGAAAAGTGTACCTAGTATGTATAGAAGAGGAAAGAAAAGAATCTCTAGAGTGGGACGAATGTAAGAGGATGGAAGGAACATAAAGTTCATCTCACTCGTGCCTTCCGTCACTCGACAACGCAGCTACTGCCTCGACTCTCGCCCCATTAGGCAGATAGATGGACGGACCCTTTTTTTTTTTTCTTCTTCTTCTTCTTTAAATCCTCTGGTCAGCCGAGAAATTACAATCATCAAAACAAAAGGGCCCCAAAACGCCTCCTCACACCCCATTCGGCCCAATTGAAACCAATTCTGCCCGGCGTGCTTTCTTCCTGCTCCAACAAAAACCAAGCAGACAATAGCAGCGTAAAAAAACCCCCGTGTGCTAGATTCGCACTAATAGGGAGGCCGCTACTGAAGAAACACTGCCGGAGACAGCGCGGATACCGTCCCTCGCAAGACCCCGAGCCCGTCCCCCCAAGTCCGCAACTCCGCAGCTCCGCAACTCCGCCATGCTTGCCTCACGACGCCCGGACGGGCACAGACGGGCCGTCCGGCATTGCTGACACAAATCTACCAAGAACGATACTAGTCAGGAGGCAAGAAAAATAAACGAATGGTTCTCGTACCGCTTTAAATTACCAAAGTCGGCAGAGACACACAAAAACTCTTGCGCCACTGCTTCTGACTCGAATCTGCCTTCTCTCATGACGCGTCTTGCAGATTGGATGTTACTTACGTACTTGGCTATGCAGAGGTGCTCCGGGTCAGCCCCCCTCACCGAATATAGTATCCGTCATTCAATCATCCTTCATCGGACATGGCTACCTTGGGTAAGCGCCGACACAGCCAGATGCTGCGGTAGACGAAAGAGGTTATATCATTTTCCCGTCAAGTGCAACGGCTTCATACTCACGCTCAGATTCGTCATGACATGCCAGTGGCTGGCAGTTCGACAACCTCAAAAACACCAATCAGATATGCCTTGCTGAGCAACCAGGTCAGACCATTTTCAAATGTAAAATTTCAACGTATCGTTTACATATATGCGGCTGCTCAACACAGCCAGCGATATCCAGCAGCATGACTAGCAGCGTGTCCTTATCCCACCCCGTCATCGTCACTTTGCCAACTAATCCATCATTGCCATCACCTAATAAGAGCATGGCCACATTCAAACCTCCCCAAGCTTTCTGAGCAAATGGGTATATACCACTACCGCGTCCTCGAAAAACAAGCATGTCATCCTCTGTATAAACACCCTGGAGCATGCCTTCCCTCTTCCACCTATCCCTCATTCCGGCAGTCCGATTGAAATTAGCTTTTGATTTTCCGCCGCCAATTGGATTTTTTTTTTGGCGTGAAAAATAGAAACAACAAACGCCTCCGGCCAGATGAACCTAAGAGAAAACCACCAAAGACCAGTGGTTAGAGAGAAAATGAAACAAAACCAGAAAGAAAGGGCGACAGAGACCGCCCAGATTTTTCGGTGAAAGAAAAGGAAAGGAGAAGAATGCAAGGGAAGAACCGGTATCCGTCGCGTTTATACAACCATCATCAAGATGATAAGAGCCTGAAGAACGTAAAATATCAAAAGGGAAGTCAGAAGACAAATCTAATAACACAGACCAAAAGCTACAGAGCTTCGACGCGGCTTCGAGACGAATATTTCATCGAATATTCGTTGATTTTCATCTAGCCGCAGAGTGACCGGCCCATAAAAAGTCGTGCCTCTCCGCACATTCGTTCAATCATGCGAGTTTGGGGGGGGAAAAGTCATGAGAATAGAGATGAGCGTCGCAGTGCGATTCAAGCATGCGCTTTAGCAGAGCCGAATCGCCCATCACGGTCAACTAATACCGTTCTGTTCGGTATCCGTTGGCCCGCGGCGCCTCGTACTGGACACCCGTCATTGAGTCCGGGCCGTTCGGGATGCCGTTGCTGATGGACCGGAGAGGCGGCAGCTCGGTCCGGGGCGCGCTCGCATACGCATCAGACGAGTAAGAAGCGGTCTGACCGGCGGGTCCCGACGGAGGTGCTTGCTGACGGTTCAGCTCGCCCAGAAGCTGAGAGCTCTCCATGCGTAGCCCCGATAGCTCCCGTCGCAGCATGTCATTCTCTGCCAGTACAGTATTGTAGTGGGACTGAAGCACCCGAATGTGATCAGCCTGTCTTTGATGTTCCGCAATGGCTAAAGGCTCTGTTAGCTGTTTGTTCCTCTCGCGACAGTAGGTTTGGATAAGAGTAGGAGAAAGGAAAAGAAAGAGAAGGGGGAATATATTAAAAAAAAAAAAAAAAAAAAAAAAAAAAGAAAGACTAACCTTTTGTAAGAATCTCCCACTTGGATGCTTTTGAGCCGCGCTCCTGGGGCATCAAGTCACGCAGCTGATCAAACAACTCCTTCATTTCTGTCCGCCGCTTCCGTTCGGCCAGCTTGTGGCTGACTCTAAGCTCAGGGGTTCTGCTGTACGGTTGCGATCCCGTTGTTGCACCGCTCTCCTCAGCCTGCAGATCGCTAAGCTGCTTGTGCTGCATGGTATGATGATGCACCGGGGGGAATTCGGACGAGTTCATGCGTGAGAAGTCGGACCCATCGTCAAGCCTCCGCTGGCCCGGTGGCAGCCTCGATTCAGTGGTGAACTGGCTGCTGGCAATGGATTCGGTGACGCTGCTGCGGCGGGATAAGTCATAAGAGGACTGATGACCAACCCTCTGAATGTCCTCCTCGGGGAAAGCCCACGCCTGACCCTTAGTCGGCTCGGCAGCACGGGCGATATGGCCTGTGGTAGGTCCCGTAATTGTAGGGGCAGTCTTGACGGTTTTGGCTTCAGGGTTCCGCTCAGCGCTAGGCTGATAGCCATTTGAGATTCTGTGCACAGCAAGAGCTTCCAGGCCGGGCCTAGGATTTCGTTGTGAATGAAGGGTGTTTTGGATAGACGAGGAAGACTGGTTGTTGCTGGTGTAGGGGGATCCGCCTAGGCGCATATCGCTGAATCCCTGGTTGATCCTGCTGTCGACGCTTTCGCGCCGGCCGTTGGCATTGGCAGCAAGTCCCTCCCCCAGCGTCGCCCCTGAGATGCTCGCCGTCTCGAGGGAAGTCGGCCGGTCGAACCTTCGCTGGTCAACGCCGCCTGGGGTGTTGGGAGAAACCATCGAAGCGACACTCATATTGCTCGCAGAAGGAGACACAATCGATTGGGGCACCATGTTGGTGGCTACGGGAGAAGGGGTCTTGTCCACAGACGAATAGCCAGATCCAGCCGGGCTGAGTCCGTTCACCGTAAAGGAGGCTGCCGATGTGTCTGTCCAGCAACGGTGAGTACGATAGAAACTAGATGGAGGGGGGAAGCATCGGAATTCGATGACAGCAACCTACGCTTACTCGAAGTCTCGTGGGTAGAGTAGAATCCAGAATCGCGTAGTTGGGGGGCGGCCGAGGTGTGGGAAGGGGTCCGCTCGTCTCTGTTGAGAATGTTGGTGAGTCCAGCCGACTTGCTGGGCAGCATCCGCTGTTGCGTCTGCGCCTCCATTCTAGACATGAGACGAGGTCGAGACGATCGCGTAGAGAAGATGCAGCCGAGCGTGGAGGGAGAGATACGGGGGAGGGTTGAGGTTGTGGGCTTTTTTTTCAGGAACAAAAGTGGGAGGTCAAAGGGATCGGCGACGCCGGTTCTAGTGAGTGACTGGGTAAATCTGATCGGAAGATGCTGTGCCGTAAGATCGAGTCGACGGGAGGCTCAATGTCTGTTTCCTCGCGGTCGAGGGGCAAACACGGGTAGGGAATTGACGGGAGGGCAGGTTCCTTGACAAGCGAGCGCGAAGCGAAGCTCTCGCTCAGGAAGAGGCGCGAGCAGCGACACAGAACAGACACGGGGGGGGGGGGGGGCTAGAGACAGCTATCGCCGGCCATGAAGAGTTGCAGCCAAAGAAATAGAAGAGAATAGAAAGAAGTAAGAGGGGGAGGTTAGTCGGTTGAGATATGGGCTTATGATGTGCGAGAGTTGCAGGAATGGGTAATGAGAGAGGGAGAAGGGGAAAAAAAAGAAGAGAGGCACGGGTTGGGATGTGAGATTTGGGAATTGGATTTTGGGGGAGGGGATCGAAGAACGACGTGGATAGGCGAGGTACTCTGCAAATGTAAGGGAAGGTCTAGCAACGTCTTGTACCGGCTGGCAGCGCCTCTCGGGGTGCGAAAAGTACCTACTACCTTTTGCCTACCAGGACCAACTTTCACTGGCAGATGGATAGCGAGCCGCAGGTACCTTTCTTAGAGCCAACCAGAGCGACACGAGCGAGCATTGCAACTGCGACAGTGCATCCACACAGCACACATAGCACGGGGGAAACGGGGGGGGGGAGGCCATGGCGACTGGGACCGGGGACGGGGGGGGCCAGAGGAGGCAGGGAACTTGCACCGCGAGTACCTTGTACGAGTTGTGTGCAACGACGCAGCAGAGCAGGGTAGAAGAAATGCAAGCGTGCATGTGCTAAGACCGCCCTCTGTGCGCAGTGCTCGGGCAGCACTAGAGGCTTGTAGTTGGCAGAGCACGGCGCGGTAACGGGGGGGGCCATGGAAGCATGGAGATGGAGCAACTAACAGCATAGTACCGGTACAACGGCATAAGGTACCCTTCTTGGCTTGGCATCTAGCAGCAGATCCATCCACACTTGATCCTCTGCCACTGGACCAAGGGGGGGGGGGGTCCTGGCTGGTAGGGCGACACTTCTTTTGATGGATGTACCGCACTGCCTGCCTTTACCTTTTGTGCAATGCTACTAGAACTTATACTGTGGCCGAAACGCTGCCACCACCACCAAGAGGCTCGAGGCGACCTGCTAACGAGCAATAGCACCGAGTAATATCGGGGAGCCACAGCGAGACGGAGGGCCACAAGCTACACCCGCATCGAGGCAGCGCACGGATGGGTGGTGGAGGATGGGAGGGCCTCCTCCGAGGTGCTACTGCTACCTCCTACCTTTCTGCTTACTACCAAGGTAAGTAGTACCTTACCTTGTACTACTCCAGACTGATGATGAGAGAGAGAGCGAGGAGAGAGGGAGTCGCAGCCAGATGCAGGCAGCCAGGTACCAACTCGTGCGAGAAGCCCACTGCACTGCAGACACCCCTCCCCGTGGCTTGCTCCACGCGCAGATGGCCAATCCTGGCTCTTCCCTGTCAAGTTCAGTCTCGGGCTGACGCGGATGCCATCCTTGAATCACGCCCGGGAACGTGACTGGCACCGGCGGTGTCTCTTGACCCCATCCCAGATCTGGCAGACCAGAGCCAGAGACACATGCTAGTAGCAGTAGCAAACTTTGAGAAATGAGAAAAGAAAAAAAAAAAAAGGAAAAAAAAAGGTGGCGTCTTTTTGTCTGCGACAGCGAGCCGATGACTGAGCCGCGGTGCTTCCGAGACGACGCTGTTTCCGGCAGGCCTCTCAAGAAGTTGGAGCAGGGCATGCCCGTGGGCTGCGTGGCAGGGCCAATTCAATGATCGGTCAATAGGCCACTGTACATACGCCAGAACTAACTGCTAGTTTACGGCGCCTCGTTGTGGCGAGGGCGTCCTCATGCTTTTTTTTTTTTTTCCTTCTAGGTATCTTCCAGTCCTCCTTCGCGTACCAGGGATCAAGTGCCTTTTAGCAGTCAAAGCACCAGACCTCTTTTTTTTCAGCAGGGGAGGGGGGGAGGATTGAAAGGCCCCCCAGGCGTAGGCATGTACATGTTGGTGGGAAGCCGCCAAGCGGTGGCATAACTGGGCTTGCAGCGTGGCTGCGCGCTACTGTGCACTATGAGCAGCAACCAGAGGAGTTACCGAGAATTGGATTTGATCAATGTCTCTTGTACGACACTCAGGGAGCCGGGAGAGCATGAGCTGATGGGCCCGGCGGCCAGCCTTGTACAGAGCACGGCGCTATGGCGGCGCCCTTTGTCTTTTTTTTTTTCCCTTTTCTTTTTTTATTTCAGCCGCCGCCTCCTCCTGCCCTACTTAACCTACAAGTTGTTGCTAATTACCTGGTAGTACCATAAGTACAAGCATCATACGTCTGTTCTCCTTAGATGCCGCCGTGTACCTTGTATGGAGGCTACCGTGCGTCGGCTACCGCTATCAGCCATCTCTTACAGGAGGGCAGAAAGGCGGGCATGGCGGCCAGCGGCTCCACGCTATCCTTGTATCCTATTTTCAAAGAAACCCCAACATGACTTGCTTGCTTCCATCAGATCGGTTGAACGAGCATTGATGGGAGCGAGACATTTGGTCGAGGCCAAGGCCAATGGGCATGTACTGAATCATCAGGCAAAGGACGGACGATGGCAGCTGAAAAGGAGCGGAGCTCCGGAATCTCAAATCACTTTAGCACAGCACTGATGAGCTGGGTACTACTACCTAGGTCCATGAGTCTACAGTACTTGGATAAGTATCTTAGGCATTCTAGGTACCTAGCAGGTACCGGTAGCACAGCCAGTATTATTCGGACTGCCCTACCTTGGGATCTCCTCGGAACAGACACTCTGTGCGCTTGTGGTGGTACCAGGTTACACCACAGGTACATGTACTTGTCGTCCTTGCAAGGAGGTGAACTCTGAGCTTGATACACACGTTCTACGAGAGTGCTCTGTGGGCTTGTACGATAGATAGCTGCAAGAGTTTAAAAGGGAAAAAGAAAGAAGGGGAAAAAAAAGGGCTAGGCAATGGGCTTGCGAGATTACGCCGACGCAGTGCCTGGGGCCGTTTCGACCTGTACCATGCGTGAGAAATGTTTCCCTGCACGCGGCATAGGACCGATGCCATTACGCCAAAAACCCAGCCCTACCGTGCTTTTGCTCCATCCTGGACATGGGCGGCCGTAATACCCAATCCCAATGGGCAGCAGTAGCACCACACTAGATTCCTGATACAGGCACCATTTCCACCTTGCAAAAAAACGCAACTTGTTTAGTACCCCGAGTCCCGTACGCAACGTGGGCCGGCGACAGGGGCCAGGCTATAATCGCCGATGGGGGGCGGAAGCTAAAGTCGCATTGGCGACACGTTTCGTTCTTGCGTGGTAACATCATATCCTAGTAGTACCTAGAAGTAGTAGTAGTATGTACAGTAGTAGCATAGTAGCAGCAGAGCGCAGCATTGGCAGCTAACCTCTCATCCGAAGAAGCCTTATTTCTGTTTCGCTGGCCCAACCACTTGCGCAGGGACTTGCTGATATAACACTAGGTACCTAGGGTAGGCACACAGACCCGTCGTAAACTCCGGCTGCAAGCATTGGGAAGGATTCAGCCTATGAGACGGAAATAGACAGGTTATCAAGAGGTACGGATGAGCCTGGCCGAGGTCATCATGAACTGGGGGGGGGGGGGAGGAATACCACTATTCGGTGCTTGGTACCCGCCAGCGTTCAAAAATTAGAGCCCTTTTTCTTAGCAGCGCCAATTCTTTGGAGAGACAAAACTTTGAAGTCACAACCGCAAGTCGCCTGCCCTGTTAACTCGAAGGTTGTGGCCTGTATTACCGCAGGTGCGGTGTATCTGTACCTCGCAAACCCACCAGAACCTCAATGCGTGCCAAGTGCCTGTAACGCCCGCCATGCATGGCAGGTGCGATGCTGCCACGACAGCATTTCACGACGCTTCTCTCGAGGCAACCGCAATGGAGTTCTCCCCCATTCAACAATCTTGAATTCAGTTTCATTATGCACGTTTCATATTTTCTCGCCTCGTCTAGAAAACGATATGATGACAGCTCTACGGCGTAGGCACGATTCCGCCTAGTGGTTTTATACGGCTACGAACACAATGTACACATATGTACACACACGAGGGTGGCACAGTACATACTCATCAGCCCGCAACGACGACCATCGATTGTCGAGTCGGAAGAAGAGCTGTCTTCGTCCCAAGTTTACATGCTCTTTCGTTCGAGACGCCAGGGGGAAGAAGCTGGGGGAACCCTGGCCAGTTGGTACCAACCTATCAGTGGCCAAGGCTCGGGGGACACCGGTGGAATGCTCTTTTAAGATTTTCGTTACTCAACATGCATACGATGCCAATCTGACGGGGAGTGCTAGCAGGTACAACTACTTGTGCTTCGTGCCGATCACTTGTCTTGATTCATTCACATGAAAAAGGAAAAATTAACATATGACCATTTCTGTGAGAGGCGGCCATAGCGTTCCATATTAGCTCCACGAGCCGATTAGAAGAAAAAAGAAAAGAAAAAGCAATCACGAAAGAAAGCAAGATTGAGAAAACAACAACGCAAGAAGCAACGCAAAGCTGTAAGACACTTTTGGTGATCCGCCGCTTGCCTGTGCTGGTCTGTTACTCGCATGCCAACCATCTATAGACACGCCTTCGAACGCCCGAACCACCCTGCAACGAGCACGTTCCTTATCCGCCGACGGCCCCTACGAGCCGCGAGGACAACCAACCCTAGTATTGCTGCTAGTGGCAAAAACGTTTGTACCCGGCCCTAGGGTGTTGTGCTGGAATGGATACCGAGGCGGCCAGACGATCGCTCGCTGACGAGAGGCGACAATTATGCTCGCCGTACAAGCATTCGGGGATGACGGCATGAATGGCCTAGTCAAGAGGTTGTGAGGGTTGGAAAAGCCCTCCAATGTCCGTGAAAGAGGGTCCTTTCAATGCAATCCGTTTTCAACGCTATCATCCGTAGCTTGGTTTGAACCTGTACAGCACTAGGCCTACTTGTACTAGCGGGAGGGGGGAAAGAAATCGCTGGTTTGACTGGTCAGGACACAGCGGCCCTTGGAACAGGCCGAGCCAGGGCTCCTCGTGCCGCTGTGGATGGGATTAACCTGGGTGCGTGAAAGGGTGCCCACCGGCCCACTCCTAGGTGCATATGCGCGATCTTCCGCCGCCACGTGAGACTCGTTCGGCCGCCGCTCTTATTGGCGTGAGGCCATCGGCCGTATAAGTCGGGACCGGAGATAGCAACCTCTAGGGGTGCTATGCTGACCAACAAAGCCCACGCCAATGGGGAATCTCGGGGGTTTATCGAGGCCAGCTCCAGCGCACCACGAGATCGCCAAAAACTCACTACTACGGAAAGCACTACAACGTTAATAAGTTGCTGCTTGCTGACGGCCTGGTGATGCATCCTCCAAATTTGCAATTGGCCCGAAGTTTTCATGTACGCACTAACCCGTAAGCCGGAGGATGCAAGTCATCATCCGGACGAAAAGAAAAGACATGCAGCAAAAGGCTCTCTCTCTCTCTTGAGAGCTGCGCAACATTTTGGGTGGGAAGTTCTTTGAGAGGCTAGAGAACGGCTGGAATGTTCTTAGTCACTCATGGCTGCTCCGTTCTTCGATGGCGCTACTGATCCGCCCCGTACCAGGGCAAAAGCGAAGGGGGAATGAAACGCACGCGGGTCATTCTTCGATAGTGCGGCGCGCCTCTCGGCGATACGTCCTCTTACAAGGCGGCGCTTATGAGGTGGCAGAAGCTTAATGGAACTATGGAGTTGTGTGCCACACCATTCCCACAAGTGCCAAAAAAACCTCGTGGCTCGGTAGTCCAGCAGGCCCTGCAACGACTTACTCAGGCACACACGGCGCTATTCATTCTTGGGGTATGTTCAGCAGGCTGGAGCCAGAAATGGTGCTGTTTAGCCGTCGGCGGAAAAGAGAGAGACCACTCTCAGATCAATCGTCAATATCCAAAAAGGACAACTATTGCCAGAATGAACTTTCGAGAAACCAAAGCCCTGAACAGGGCCATGACGGCTCAAATATGGGAACAGTCCAGACCTGATGGAAATGGCATGCTAATTTAACGTAGGACTATGTACTATTTTGTACAAGGAAAAAGAACTTCGAGGTACCGGTTCTGTTTTCCATTTTGGAGCCCCAAGCTCCCCGTTAGCCACGGACTGCGCCAGCTTTTGTTTGTTCCCTTCTTGCTAGTCTCCTCATCTTCTCTCCTTGCCTGCTAGTTCTCTTTAATTTTCCAAGAGGCTTGTGCGGCTGGGGAATGCGAACGGATTCAGCTGTCCTTCGTTTCCATCCCCACCACCTGCGTCACAAGTTCAGTCCCGCCTAGAAGCATGTGTCAAATAATGTCGTCCGCCATCCCAAGGGGAGTCCTTGTCGCGTCACACACGAAGCGCCATCTGTACATGGACTGTCTCTATTATCCAGAAGGATACTGCGCGGAATAATGTGTACCTTTGCATATCTATCATCAACAAAGGATGACATGAATACATTCCTGCACAAACATGACGAAAATACAGACACGCACGCACGAAACACCCATGTTTCGTCACTTCAGTCCCATGGACAGGGTATGCTTGCGTCAAACCAACGGGCCATATAAAAGCGTGTTCATTGCTCCGCCTTGGACACTTTGCCGCGGTAGGCGTGGCGCTTCGCGATCCCAGCGGCTATGATTGGGGGCAAATGCCATGTTTATCCAATAGACGAGCCATAACCTAGCGTTCACATAGAGGCGCATGCTGCCCTTTTACACATAAGAAACGCAGGCATGACTGTTGGCAAAATTAGGCAACTGCTTTCTGGGATCATCAAGCACAGGCCGTTTCGGGATCAGAGTCACGGCAGAGTCACCGAGCTTTGGATGTCAGCATGCCTTTGCTCGCCGGTCCTTGCCTTGTGTAGAATTTGTCATTAATTACACGGGCGCAGCCTGATCTCAAAGATGGTGAAACTCGATCGCAATGATTCAAATGGCAACTCTTCGGATGTCCTGTACAACAAAGACCTTGGCAAACGTACTGGTGACTGTCATGGGGGCGATATGACCGTACATTATTGAATCCAAGCGCAGAAGCATTGGAAATCGACCACGTGGTAGTTGCTCCCGACGTACCCCATCCGCTGAGACAAGAAGAACGCTTTGGGAGGTGATATGCACGGACCTGGTCCCTTCAAACCGACTAGCGATGATAATCTTGCGGATGGCGTAACCAACACTTCTCTTGGTAGTACTACTGACTGGGCTAACAAGCGCCACAGTCAATAGCAAGCGAAATCAACCAGGGCCCGTCACATAGTGAGTTTTTATGGAATGATACTGGTACGTTATTTTATGTAGTAGGCCCTACTGACGTTTATGAGAAAACATCTATATATTTTTAGCCCTTGAAAGAGAACTGCCTCGAAGACGTTGATGGGGCTAGAACTAACGTGAGGTGTATGACTAGTATTCAATAGATTGTTACCTACGCCGAATGAAATGTCTTGTGCGCTGCGGTCCCTAGCTCTTCACTGGAGCATCTTCATCAGTTATGCTCATCCTGTAGACACATGGATCTGCAGACAGATCATTGGCACTACGAGCCGCACATGCACCGTCATGCCTTAGCATTGGGGCACCCAGCCGCATCTTCGATAATGAAAGGAAGACCAATACTGCGAGCCTATAGAATATGACGAGAGCATTCACATTTCTTTACGCTGCGCGAAAAAAAAAAAAAAAAAAAAACTGAATATGTGGTGGCATCTCTTGGGGAAAGCACTCGAGAAGATTCGGAAGATCATTTGTCATCGAGAAGGCCTATGCAACACTGCCCCACGAGCGTGCTGGCATGTCGCAATGAACAAATTATATGGGCTCTCTAGGGCGTCTTCGAATTGGGGGCGGCAAGGCAGGGCCAATCTACCGTTTTGCAATATCAGGCAACTTTCTTCCATCTAGCCTCCAATTCAGCAGACGGGCAAGCAATGATTTGCATCACTCAGACGGTGCTACACTGGCGACGCAGTTCGTCGACATATCTCCCATACCCCCAGAAGCACTTCGTCCTTTCGCAAAAGCTGCCTATTACTGGATAGGCAAGAGAATAACTGATAATGCATCTACATGCAAAGTGCCTGGGATAGCCAGATTCGAACTAAGAAGCTGCACGAGATGTATGGGGTAGCATAAGTACGTTGCCTAACAAGTGGGCTCTTATTGCATGGCATAGACTCCGTCTGCGTAATCGTGGAAACAATGAATGGTTATTATACGGGGATAAGCCTCTTGGGCCACGATGCAACTCCCCGGTCATGATGGGACGAAAGATGCCCAAAGGTCTTAGCGCCTGCGTGCGAAAGGGGTGGCATGGCAATCTAGCAGTGCCTCGTATGCGTGAAACAGCCCTTTTGCGCAGCTATTGAGGCTGCCTATTCTGGCATTGGTCACCTTCGGCCACATACCGAATATCGAAGCTTACCAGCCAGAGTAACCCCCCCCCAGCAGATCAAGCCATTGCCGTGTCTCCGGCCCCATCTTCATCCCCATCTTTCGTGTCTGTCCTAGACCGCCTGCAGGCCTGCTTATCGCATCGCAAGTGACAGGTGCGCTTTCGAATGACTACTAGTCTCGTCGGGTACAAGGCCGTCAGAGCGCATGTGGTAAATCGAAACTACCAGCTCTGTGTGGGAAACCATGTCGCTCTTCATGGACTCGATGAAGCTGGCCGGGTGGTACCAAGAAGAAAACAAGAAGCTGGGCGCAGACCGAGTCGAGTTTCACAACTTTGGGCAGCGTCGGCTGAACTTACATCTCGCAATTCATCATATGGGAGCCACATCACTATAGTCAAGAGGCGGAATGGGTGCGACAAGCAACTAGGAACATCATCCATCTCATTCCACTTCTACAAAAACCGTGCCATGCTAGCCTGTTCATTCTACGACGTCGCGTGCATCAACTCATAAAGCGATCTTTGTTATGGCTTCTCCAGGTACAATAGAAGATGGTAGCAGGACCGTTTTAATGCACAGTAGCTTTCCGTTACTTGCGGTCAATTACAACTA
This sequence comes from Trichoderma orchidacearum, assembly GCA_023653515.1. Classification (NCBI taxonomy): domain Eukaryota; kingdom Fungi; phylum Ascomycota; class Sordariomycetes; order Hypocreales; family Hypocreaceae; genus Trichoderma; species Trichoderma orchidacearum. The sequence goes on from JAAOZV010000014.1 coordinate 766,469, forward strand.
CTATTGCGATGCACCAAGGGGTGGAGAGGAAGAGAGGAGGGAGAGGGGGGGGGGGGGGAGCGTCCCAGTTCACTCGAGCCCATGATGAGAGATGACTCCCGGTTCAACTATTTTCTGATTTCTTTGGCCAGATGGATCTTTCTCATTGGCCACCGCCGCTCCGTATCATAAGGCGGCCTACTCCATTCACAAGAGCTCTATGAGACATTGCAAATCAAAGGATCGAGGCCATTCTTCTCTGGCATTCTACGGCAGGAATCAGGTTCGCGGCCGGGGCTAGATTGAGTGTCTCAAAAAAAGCGCGGGATCGCATGCTTGGACGCCCATCGCCAGAATCGAACTTCTGTCATCTCCCGATGGTGGCAAGGGTGGCTTGCGACACTCCCCACGCAAGGATGTGTGCAAGAAGCCATATCCACGAGAAGCTCGATGCGAGCAAGTCCAGCTGTCTGATCCGCCATTTAATCTCAATCTACAAGGCAGTCACGTCCATGTTGGGTGGCTCGTGCCCCACGATTACCATACATGGTCCAAGATGGAACGACTGGTCATAATGATCTTTCACAGCGTATTCCGAAGCTACACATCAAATAAAGCGGACTAAGAGCTCGGTCTGGGTTATATAGAATGATAGGCGCTGCTCTAATGAGCTGAAGCGTTGCCCGGGGGGCGTCGAGAATCACTTCGACCTCGACTGCCTCATACGAAACAAGGTATTCCAAATCAATCAACTGATAGATGAGAGTAGTGTATACCTGGCTATAGCGCCCCCTTGGGAACCTCGTTGAGATGAGCAAAAAGTACCGCCGCTAGGCTGTGGACTCGGGGAAATCATGATTCTTTCATATCACATTTGGCATCATGTGCAGAGCTTCCTTTTGACAGGGGAATCTAGCTCAACTTGTGTGGTATGCTAATTCACAAGTCTAGCCTTTACGCGCCCTTGCACCTCTGGGGTGACGCCGCTTCACCGTGCCTTGGCCTATTTTTGATTTGGTGGCTGTGAGACGGAAATGAGGGTGGTTTGCGTGGTTTGAGGCTCCCGACCTATTATGAGCATGCGTTACCTATCCCGCAACGAGACGAATCACGGCGCACGGGAATGGTATTTGTCATTCGAAAGGACTGATAAACATATGAGTACAACCCCAGTGCCACACGTGCTTTACACCGAGATGGGGAACTGGTTCAAATCCACATCATGCGGTTGGCCTCTTTTGCGGAGGGTCTGTCTGTGGCACCTCTGGCTAGCAAGAGAGCGAGCGATCTGAGACTGTGCAGAGTCAGAATAATAATAAGTCACAAGTCTCACAAAAAGAAAAAAGTTTCTGTCTGGGGCAATATCCCGCTAGCCATGACATGTCTTATGTGCTGTTGGGGTTGCTGGTTGAGTTACCTCTATTTTCGTCTTCCTCTTTCTCTCTCTTTTCTACTTCGTACCTTTCCGGTGGCTTGAGTCAAGGAATTCTTTCCCCGTGGCCGGATGTACGAGCATCCGTGTTCCAGGCGTCCATCACTAGTGATGTTTGCTTTTTTTCCATTCCCCCCCCCCACCCCTCCCCCGGCCGCATTGGAGCTCCTCGCGGGAACCTGGGCAGTGTCTCTACCGGACGTCATGAGGGTCGGATCTACAAAGAAACAAGGACGAGCCCATGGCGGTCTCAGAGACAAGAAGAAGGGTCTAAGTGATGACTCGGAGTTACTTGATCTTTCAAGCCTCTTGAGGGTGGGAATCGTCCATCTCACGAGACCGACCAGTGCTGCGGGGGGAAATCCTCAGTAAGACGATGGAAAGGACTACATGATGAGGTCACGATTCCGCATCCGAGACACCAAAAAAAAATAAAGGTCCTTGGCAAGCTCTTTCTTTTAATGTGTCTGTGGGATAGAAGGTTGGCAAGGCTGTCAGGGTGAGGCTGCACTAAAGTGGTGACTATTGAAATTTCTCTGGCTACTTTTTACGGATATGAAACAAACCCAGGTTTTGGAGGGGGGGCTGGAAACCCGATAAATTGGATGAGGCGGTGCCATTACCGGATACTCGGGCGGTATTGGAGTGATACGGCACGCAGTTTTTGCGTATTACAGAATGTAGAGGCGTCCAGAGAAAGGATAGGTCAAGATCACGGTGGTACTTGAGGACGGAAGCAACAAAAAAAAAAAAAATTTGTTGTGCTGCGTAAATGTCCTCTGGACTTGGTAGTGAGAAGCAACAAAGTCTCCGTATCTCGATATTCATAGTCAAAGCTGGTTATGGAGCTTGGGCGTCTGCTCCCTTGCGAAAGATGAGAAAGGAGACAAAAGGCTATGTTTTGGCTTGGAAGAGTCAGTTCAATCGCCATCTTCATCAGGCATGGCTTTCAGAGTGAACAATAAGAAACAGAACGACCTATATGGATCGTTATAACAAGCCCATAGTATTTTCAAGACAGACAAGTAGGTATCAATTCGACAGCACGGCATAGAGTAGAGACAAGATCCATACACAATATAAGAACAGAAGAAGCTCCATGCTGAAGATGAAATGATCGTCTTGAAATTCCATATCCTAAATAAGCTACGAATCGTCTTTAAAATCTGTAATGTTCGTCGTCGAATATTCCTTCTTTTTCGTATCTTTCCGATCTGAAGCCCCCCATGTCCCATGCTCGCTACTTCCTAACAAATTGATTATAATGCAGATATTGAACGACAACAGCTTCTTTCCTTTCTTCCTATGAACCAAGGAGGAGACAGAGAGAGCCCCGTCGTGGGTACAATTTCATAGAACATGACAAAAAAGAGGTTAAATAAATAAATACATAGCCCATATAGCCAATCAATTTTTCATCAACGCGAGTTTCCATAAACCGCTATGCCAGATATATAGATATATATATGTTCAGAAATGGGCCACTGAGCCCCCATGTAGAAAGAGCTTCTAAAACTCAAACTCCGGTCTGAAAATGTCGGGGTCCACGCCCGGAATCGTCTTATCAGCAAGATCTTTCCTGCCCATCTGCGTAAACACCCGCCTCAGGGTATCATACAAGGTGCTGCTGCGGTTCTGGGCGGACATTCGATCAATGGCCTCGTCGACTTGTCCACCGGCTCCTTCGCCTAGGATCTCGTATGCCTTGTTGCGGCCAGACTTCTCAATGGTCTTGTGCATGTCAAGCGCGGCGAGGAAGTGGGACGCCGCCTCCTGATGGCAGTTGATGTTTATGCAGCTGACACCCAAGTTGTAGCGGGCGCGGACAAAGTTGGGGGCCAAGGACAAGGCTTGTTCGTAAGCAGCAATGGCCTCTTCTGATCTGCCGCTGTTGGCGAGGGTCGCGCCCAGTCGGTTCCAGAGAAGGTGGAGCTGTTCCTGTTGGTTTGTCGTGCCCAACTCCGAAGAGTGAAGCGCCGACTGGAAACAGTCTACCGCCTTGTCGTACTCCTCTGCTCCGTAGAACAGGACACCGAGCCCGACCTGGACATCAGGGTCCATGTGTTCTCCGTCAGGGCTGAGCTGGGCAGCTCTGATAAAGAGGCTGGTGACCTTGTCATGGAGTTGCTGCCGATCGGTGAAGCCCATATCGGCAACGGGGTGAAGATCCTTGGGATCCAGGATGTTGGGGTACTTGACGGACAACCACCGCTCCAGGGTTCGGTACGCCGTGCTGTCGTAGCCTTCGTTGGTGTACGAAACGGCCAAGCCCATCATGGCGTCAAGGTTGTTCGGATCCAGCTTCAGAGCCTGCTCGTGGGCACGGATAGCTGCCGTCTCCTTTTCGTTCTGGGCCTGGGCAGAGCCCAGATACACCCATGCTTCGACATGATCTGGGTTCTGCTGGACGGCAGCTTCGAAAGCCAAGGCCGCCAGAGACAGATTACCTCCCTCCTTCATGACTCGGACGCCCTCCTCGAATGCATTCTTCTGGTCGCGGAACATGTTCTCCTCCTCAAACATATACCGCTCGACTATCGGGTCGCCGAATCGTCCCCAGTCGGTGGCACCGTTGAGGTCGGGAATGAGATCTTGGCCCCACTCGGCATCGAACTGGTCGAAATACTTTTCTTCGCTAATCATGGACCTAGCAGCAGCCGTCTCAGCTTGGATTCCTTTCCAAATGGATTCGAAGTCACCAAACTCATTAGTCTCCGATTGGAGGTGGTTGTCCATCTCCTCCAGCTCCCGCTCGGCGGCATTCGCCTGCTTGTCGGCCTCCTTGGCCTCTTCCTTGTCCTGGAGTTCGAGCTGGGCGAATTGCTCTTCCCACCTGCTCTCGTCCAGCTCGACGAGCTTACCCTTGCCCTTGAGATCCTGTTGGGGCTGCTGCTGCTGTTGGGGCTGCTGCTGGATGGGTTGTTGCTGCTGGTACATCGGTTGCATCATGGGCTGGTTGGCAAGGCCATATCCCACGCCCATCATGCCCATGCCCATGCCCATGCCCATGCCCATCATCGGTCTTTGGGGCATCGCGGCGGTCATATTGTTCTGCATCTGCGGTGCCATCGACGAGGCAGCTTGAGGCGCGGCTTGCTGGAAGCGGGCAAATTCCTCGGGGCTAAAGTGGGCGCCCGGCGGTTGGAATGCGGACTCCAAGCCGGGCTGGGCGTTGAAATCGGCGGCCCATGATGGCGATACCGAGTTCGTCCGCGGAGCGGGAGCGAGCTGGACGGGCGGGCCGCCTGGTAAAGTGTGAAACTCTTGCTGGAGGCCGGGGCCGGCGTTGAGGAAACCATTCACCATCTGCAAACAAACATCCACAACAACATGCATTAGTAATGCGCAATCCCTCAAGGTAACGCATGAGAGCGAGCAACGACATTGTATCATTAAACACGTACCTCATCCTGAGGGGCATTAGCAGGCGCGTTACGAAAGCCGCCTAGCTGGCCTCCTGGCCCTCGGCCAACGAGTCGATCGCGCTGTAGCGTCTTGTCATCCTGAACGTGCTTCTGGAACTGGCTTAACGGGTTGCCAGCCGTCGAGCACTCGGCTCCTCCCATGAACGACATGGTGGCTAGAATATGCGGTATATGCGCGCGAAGGGGGTATCGAAACGTGTCGTCGTTTTACCGACGAGAAATAAAATAGAGAAAAAGTAGAACAGAGGACGCAAAGGCAAAAGAGAGAAAAAAAAAAAGAAAGAGAGAAGCAAAAGCAGCGGAGAGGTGAAGGAGGCGAAGTGGAACTCTACCGCGGCTTTGATGCACAGCTTTCCGCGCCACGCCACCAGGATACGAAAAGGGACACAAATGTCGGGCTTGCAGGAAGAAGAAAAAAGACAAGGCCCCCGGTTTATGGAAAAAGGGCAGAACGTAAGGCGGTCTTTTCCAGGCACGTCACCCGCAGGGTCGAGGGGGACGGGTTGGGCTGGTCTGTGGGGAAGACAGCTACCGAGGCTGTCGCCGGTCCGTCCGGGTTGGTAAGCTTGTTGGCTCTGGCTTTTTGGAGACGATGGCTGGGGGGGGGGAGGGTTGGTGGAGGTGGAAATGGCCAGACGGTTTGGGATGGCGTCGTGCATTCCGAGAGTCAGGGGCAGCACGTGATTGCGGGGATGGGAGTTTTGTGCTGGAAAGAGCCAATCATATGATTGTAGCGAAAAGGTGGATCACCGCCCGGCGGCTGCATGTGGCTTATGCGTTGCGAGGTCGTGGCGGTGCTGCTAGCTTCTGCTCTATCGATAAGATTACTTTTTTTTTTCCCTTGTCCGCCATGAAAAGGTATCAGGGCCAATTGTGGTGAATGGTCTCTACCTACGTTTTGAAGGAGTAGAGAAATAAAAACGAGCCAGTGTTCTCCATTTCCATCATGCTTCGCCAAGTGTAAGTCTCCTGCCCTCATCTTGGCAATCTTTCACATTCTGACCTCGAAATTTCATAAAAGAAAACCCCGCAATGCCCGCTCGAAGCGAGCGCTCGAGAAGCGCGAGCCCAAGGTCGTCGAGAACCCCAAGACATGCCTGTTCCTGCGCGGCAACAACTGCTCGCAGGTGGTGCAGGACGCCATGAACGACCTGTTTGCGATGCGGCAGCCGCTGTCGAAGAAGTTCAGCAAGAAGAACCCGATCCACCCGTTCGAGGACGCGGCGTCCATCGAGTTCTTCTCGGAGAAGAACGACGCCAGCCTGTTCGTCTTCGGCAGCACGCAGAAGAAGCGGCCGCACGCCATGACGCTGATCCGCACGTTTGCGCACAAGGTGCTGGACATGCTGGAGCTGTACCTCGACCCGGAGACGTTCCGGTCCATTGCGCAGTTCAAGACGAAGAAGTTTGCCATTGGCATGCGGCCGATGCTGCTGTTCGCGGGCAGCGCCTTTGAGAGCCCCGTGCCCAACGAGTACACGCTGGCCAAGAGCCTGCTGACCGACTTCTTCCGCGGCGACGCCTCGTCCGACAAGATCGACGTCGAGGGCCTGCAGTACATCGTCTCCGTCACCGCCGAGGACACCGCCGGCGACGGCGACGCCAAGCCCCCCATCCACCTGCGCGTCTACCTCATCAGCACCAAGCGCAGCGGCCAGAAGCTGCCTCGCGTCGAGGTCGAGGAGATCGGCCCCCGCATGGACCTGCGCGTCGGCCGCGTCAAGGAGGCCGACGAGGCCATGCTCAAGGAGGCCATGAAGAAGCCCCGCGGCACGGAGGAGAAGACGAAGAAGAACATCTCCATGGACTCCATGGGCGACAAGATTGGTCGCGTCCATCTGGGCAAGCAGGACCTGGGTCAGTTGCAGACCAGGAAGATGAAGGGTCTCAAGAGGTCCCGCGACGATGATGCCGAGCCGGAGGACATAATCGCAGATGACGAGCCCAAAAGAGCGAGGAAATGAAGATCAAACTCGGACGGGCTAGTTTGGTTTAAGAAGAAGGAGAAGGAGGGGAAAAGAATAGAAAAAAGAAAGGTCTAGCGCGATTCAAATGCTTAGAACCCAGAGTTTGGCGCCTTGGGTGTGGTTTTCATAGTCGGGACTCTATCCATGATTGCTATATATAGTATCTTGAGAGTAATACAACAATGAAAAAAAAAAAAAAGACTACGGCTAGATGGAACGATGGGATCCTTAGCCACAAGCGACTTTCACTGCCTCACATAAAGTACCTACGGACAAGTCACGCCACACCACACGCTTTCAGTGCATTTTGCAAGTCATCTTGGGAGTCCAAGACGCAGGATAACACAAACATGACCATGTTCATCAAGACTCATTATTAGGGTCCCGGCATAATATTATGTTACCGCCATCGGCGCATCGATATGAAACACATGGCTACAAGAGGCCGTATTCCACGAGCCATCATCGTCAGACTCTCTTTGTCTGTTCATCCCTTCCCAACGCCTTATAACGAATCGCCAGAAGGATGAGAAACAAATAATTCAGCAGCGACTTCTTTGCACGCTTGGGGAGAAACAAAATAAGAAAAATAAAAATAAAAGGGGGTGATAAAAAAGGGGGGGAGGGCAGGAAGAAGTAAATAAAACAATCATCTGGAAAAGATTTGACACAAAAATAAAAAGGCAAAGAAAAAAGAAATAAACAATCCATGATCGTACATGTTCCGTCTTCCCATAGTTGCCTGTAAATCAACGCCTCTCTTGAAGGAAATCTTTGATCCTCAAAGACATGTGGTGAATAAAAAGTAACAAACACGATTACAACATCAGCGGCATTCGTACACTCTGAAACGAGAGGCAGTTCAGATCGGGCTTGCAGACCAGTTAGTCTAGAGGCGGAGGGATCAAGCCCCCCAGGTCGCCCACGACAGGGATCGACTCTATTGACTGCGGCCCTTGAGTGCTGTCCATCATCTTCGCCATAAGATCGATGTGGTTTAGTATCGTCTCCGCAGACGGGACGCCGGCGTCCGCCGGAGGATTTTCCTTGCGCTCAACGCCCCATATCTCGGCCGGGATCGCATCGGCTTCTCCGTCCCACAGGGCAATCCGAACCGGCCACTCAAGATGGCGCCACCACTTGGAGCCAGTCTCGAATAGGCTGACGAGACCCATGACCTCTCGGCGAGCGACATCGTCCAGCCACCATACGTTATCCATGCGCTTGAGCAAGGCGAAGAAGCAGGCGAGGATGGCGAGTGCTCGCGGCCGTTTGGCCTCTACGAGCTCAACGTAACGCCGCGAAACAGTTGACGGGAGGGCCAATGCGGAGGGTGCGTAATGGTTCTTGTGAGCCCAGTTGAGGACACAGACGGCATGGAAATACCCTTGATTGGTGGCTGCCCTGTTGCTTTCATCCTCCTGCTCCAGCTCCTCGTCCAAGCCATCGAGAAGGTGACCAAAGAATGAGTCCGGGCCGAGAGGGTTCAAGTCCAGCTGGAAGCCCGGCTGTGAGTCGATGACGACCTTGACAGTAGCGCTATTTCGAATCCATTGCCACGACGTTGCCACAATGGTTTTCACGCCCTGGAAGGCGTGGAACCAAGATAGAGGGAGTGCATATCGGCGATGGGGCTCGCTTGGATCTGACGGATCGCCGTCTTCCTTGATGAACAGTCGCGAGGCGGTGGCCTGGAACGCAATAAGGCAAGAGGTTAGGAATAAGGCGTCGGCGTTTTCCGCAGTTATGCCCTTGTTCAGCGAGCGACAGTATTCCGCTAGCGTAGAGGCAGAATACGCATGGGAGGCCTCGATCATGACCTTGTCATCTGGGTTCTTGAAGCGCAGGTGCAGCGCAGCCACGGACAAAACAGCGTCAATCAAATACGTCCTTCCTTCAAGCGCGAGGCGGGGGACGTCCTTTTGCCAAATGTCGGTACTGGCGGGCGAGTTCATGACAAGGGTCTTGGAGGTGCTGGAGATGTATTGATGCCATAGCTGGAACTCCAAGAGGCGGTCCCCTTGCCTCGTCATGGACGTGATGATGGGGACCGAAGGTAGCGTCAGGGAAGGCGTTGACGACGTGGAGGGAGGAGAGAGCCGTGACGGGGATATTCGAGGATCATCGTACGAGGGAATGGTCGTCGTCGTAGGAGCCGGAGCTGGCGCCGGTACGGGTGCGGGTGCGGTGGTCGTCGCAGGCGCAGAAGTCGTCGCGATCGAGCTCACGGATGTAGGCGCGGACGTGGGCGCCTGCGGGCTCTTGGTGACGGGGGTAGGGAGCGTATGCAACTCGTCGAGCACTTGACGGCTCTCGAAATCGCACATGACGCCATGCTTGGTGCAGTTTCCGCATCGCGGATGGACTTCATCGCACTATGCAAGAGGTCCATTACATTAGCCTCACGTGTTACCAGACCCAACGGGTTATAAGTGATAGGAAGGGTAGGAGATGGGAAACTGGTGGGCTGGTTTCTCTCATGGAAGTTTTTTTCTTATTTTTTTTTTTGTTCCTTCCTCTATTTACCTTGATCTTGCGGTTCTTGCACCGTCGACACCCCGCGCGCGACTTTTTATGTGACCGTCTGGGAGGCATAAGGAGATTGGAGACTTCACTGTTGGAGTCGCTGAGAAGGTGCAGCTACGGTTGTGGATGCGCCGCGCACTGGTGGCATCGCCACGCGGGCCTTTTGCAAAAGAAGTGTCGGGCGGTTCCCCAGTAGCGCGTAGGGGATAGATGGCGAAGGGTCGGCGCAGGTTCGTTTTCCCCCCTACCTAGGCATCATAAGAGCATCCGGCAATGTTGAAAGGCTGGAGCTGGGCCACCGTTGAAGGGGACGGAGCTAAGATGGCTCTGCGGTACGTTGATGTGTTATGAGAAAGAGGCGGATAATGGGAAAATAAGTAGATAGCGCGAAAGGTACTTGCAGATTTGAATCTCAAAAAAGCCTGGAGGGGCGAGGCTCTGTCGCATGGCGGTGATTTTTACGAGTACGAGCCAGCAAGTCCGCTTGGTTAATAAGCACCGCCGCAGGGAGGGAGGGAGCCTAAAAAGCCAATCAGGAGGGGCGGGGACTCTGTTTCTCCGACGATTAAGCTAAAGCCCGCGTCTTCCGGGCCGCCGTACATGGTACAAGGGCCATTGAAGGTAAGGTACCTGGAAGTAGGTACTAGACCTTAGCAGCCACCTGCAGGTCATTGGGGAGTCGCGAAAAGCGCGCCGGCCACGGAGTAATGTTCCATGCACGTAGAGAGTTTGCTGCTGCGCGCATAAGGGGAGGATACCTACTTGGAAGATGACGTCGGTTTCTCCATCTAGGAAAAGGAAAAGAAAAAAAAAAAAAAAAAAAAAAAACCATCGCTAGCAGCAGATGGACAATGAAGCTTAACGAGTGGCAGCCACGATTAGCGAGATTGTTCCTTGCGTTTGCGCCTCCGGTTCCAGGGTACCATCCATGGTGTTGAGCCGTGCTGCTTGTAAGGTTGCTGGCGAGCTACCTGGGAAGTTTATTGTACCTGTTCGTGGAAGAGCTGCAGGAACCAGACCGGGGCGCATGGTAGAGTCCGCATCAGGATCTCGTCCAACCGTCTGGTGCTAACGACCTCGAGACGCCTCCGTACCACATATCCTTCGTATCTGTACTACCTTGCCTCCTGGATAAGTACGCAGTAGGTAGGTGGTGTTCCATCGGCTCGGCAAGAAAACGCCAATCAAGTTGAAGGAGTAAGGCATGCTATTTCTAGCAGACGTGCGGTTGAAAAAAAGCGGAAACATGCACCATCCCATTGACTAAGAAAAAGAAAAAGAAAAAAAGAGATTCACAACCCTGACCCCATCAAACATCCTTTCCTCTTCGTAATCGTTGTGAATCAGAGCTTTCGCAGTGGTGTCTCATCCTCTGCCGACTTCGGGGGCTTCCCCATCTTACTCATATCCGCAGTTTTTCCCTTCATGACGATGCCACCTACTGTAATTACAGAGCACTACTAGCTCATTTCCTGCTACGACTCAGCGGGTTTGACTAAGCCATCGAGGGGCAATCAGGCCCCCGCCTGTCCGCTAGAATATGCGGGGGCCTGCGCCGTAGGCGTTCCCGATCGCCTAGTCGAGCCGCCGAGTACGGCTACCTTGGATGACTTTTTAAACTTTTTTAAAACCTCCCTCTGATCCAAGCTCTCTCTGTTATCATCTTTGGGGATCCTCTTCTGTCAGGATTGGAAAGGCAATTTGCCCTGGTTTTCCCACCCGTTCTTCACGCTCAAAAAACCACCCCGCACCAACCGGCCCGTTCCTAAACATCAAGGTCGACGTCCCGCCGCCGAGATGCCGATGTAGGTTGCGTGATCTGCTACTTCTTTCAAGCGAGCATTATGACGCATCCAGGCTAACTTTCCCCAGGCTCAAGGAACCGTGGAAGAAGTACAAGCCGTTCAAGGTAAAGCTACTGCCTCTATGCCCTCCTCTTTGATCATTCAACTAACTTGGCCAGCCGCTGCATCTGCCAAACCGACAATGGCCCGACAAGACCATCGAAAAAGCCCCTCGCTGGCTGTCGTATGTTAACCCGAGCTATACCCCCCCCCCCCCCCAGCGCTTGAGGCGTTACTAATATCCTCGTAGCTCTTGTCTCCGTGATGGCAACCAGAGTCTGCCTGATCCAATGGTACGTTTTCTTTAAGCCCCCGTAGGCCCCTTGACCTTCTCTGCGCGACCTAGCGTACCTGCGTCTCGAAACTGACACGTGCCCGTCGACAAATTAGAACGGCGAGGAGAAGTGGCGCTACTTTAAGATGCTGTGCGCCCTCGGTTACAAGGAGATTGAGGTCTCTTTCCCCTCTTCCTCCCAGATCGACTTCGACTTCACCCGCCGCTTGATCGAAACCCCGGGAGCTGTGCCGGACGATGTGTTCCTGCAGGTCCTCTCACCCTGCCGACCCGACCTCATCCGAAGGACTGTAGAGTCGGTCCGCGGGGCGAAAAACGCCATCATCCACATCTACCTTGCTACGAGCGAGTGCTTCCGTCAAGTCGTCTTTGGCTACTCGGAAGAGCAGACCTTGGAGCTCGCCGTGGAATGCACCAAGCTGGTCAGGTCCCTGACCAAGGACGACCCCGAGACCGCTGGAACTCGATGGCAGTTCGAATTCTCGCCTGAGTGCTTCTCCGACACAGATCCCGATTATGCTCTGAGAGTATGCCGCGCGGTGAAAGCTGCATGGGGCCCTGACGGAGCGGCTGGAGACCAGATCATCTTCAACCTGCCCGCCACGGTCGAGCTGTCCACGCCCAACGTATACGCGGACCTGGTAGAATACTTTAGCAACAACATCGGCGACAGGGAGAGTGTGTGCGTGTCTCTGGTAAGCTAAGCTACACCCTTGCTGTTTCTCATTCTGGAATCCTAGTCATGTTAACAATCTTCGGCAGCATCCCCACAACGATCGCGGATGTAGTAAGTGTATCTCATACTGGCGCTGTGGTGCGGTCACTGACGTCGTGCAGGTATTGCAGCAGCAGAACTAGGCCAGATGGCGGGCGCTGACCGTGTAGAGGGCTGTCTGTTTGGGTTCGTATCTTTACCTGCCTAAGAAGTCTTTGTGACTTTACGAGAAGAGTACTAACCTCTTTTTTTTTTCACAGCAATGGGGAGAGAACAGGCAATGTCGATCTCGTCACCTTGGCTCTGAACCTCTACACACAGGGTGTGAGCCCACACATTGATTTCTCCGACCTAAACTCGGTCATCGAGGTAGTCGAATCCTGCACCAAGATTCCGGTCCACCAGCGTGCTCCCTACGGCGGCAGTCTCGTATGCGCAGCCTTTTCCGGCAGCCATCAGGATGCTATCAAGAAAGGATTCCAGCACCGTAAGCGCCGAGGCCTATCCAGCGAAGACCCATGGGACGCGATGCCCTACCTACCACTGGATCCCCAAGACATCGGCCGCAATTATGAGGCTATCATCCGCGTCAACTCGCAGTCTGGGAAGGGTGGAAGTGCCTTTATTCTGCATGCCAAATTACAGCTGGATCTCCCACGCGGCCTCCAGGTCGCCTTCTCCAGCATTGTGCAGCGCCGTGCCGAGGAGCTTGGACGCGAGCTACTGGCCAACGAAATTACCGATCTCTTCGAGACAACTTACTTTTTGCGCGAAAACCCCCGTCTTAGCCTTGTGGACTACAGCATCACCCCCGACCGATCACAGTCTCCTATGCCCGCGGCACCAGGCAAAACTCAGGACACAAAGAGCCTGATTCGTATCTTTGAAGGCGTCATCGTCTTGGACGGCCAGGAGGTTAAACTGCGTGGTCGGGGTAATGGACCCATCTCCAGCATGGCGAATGCGCTCAAGGAGGTCGGTATCGACCTCGACGTTCACGACTACAAGGAGCATGCCATCGGCGAGGGTCGGGGCGTGAAGGCGGCCTCATATATCGAGTGTAAGCCTACAGGCAGCAAGCAGACAGTCTGGGGCGTTGGCATCCACGAAGACGTGGTCCAGAGCTCTCTCCTCGCCCTGCTGAGCGCGGCAAGCAATGTAAGTTTAATCCCTTAATAAGGCAAGGGTTTGATGGCTAACAGAACAACGCTCCTTGACTTGTAGTTCCTCACAAGCCGACCCACTAGCCCTATCCTGAAGCCCATTGCCGCCGCCGCCGCTTCGAAAGAGACGCCCAACTTCATCTCCATTCTGGAAGAGAAGGCAAGCCGTACATAAAGGAATGATTCAAGCAGAAGGAAGGCACTCGCCTTTCACTTAGCTCATGTATTCAAGTGGTGAACAAAAAACAATCGGACGGTTGGGTGCATTATCGAGGGCGGAACGAATAAGTAGTCATATGTATCTACTACCTTTCAGTTCTACCTTGGCGCGAAATCTTGAATTGTATATTCGTGAAAGGATTTTGTAGGATAATAATGAAAAGTTGAAAAAAGTATTAAGCATACAGCAGGAAGTATCTCTGGGAGAATGTCTACTAGATTCTGCGCAACGACATAGAGACTCAAACATGGAAGATCTGACCAATGAGAGCTTCCGTAGCTCAGTTGGTTAGAGCTTCGTACTAATACTGCTGAACGTAATGTTCTTAGCATTGGTGATGCGGAGGTCGCAGGTTCAAGCCCTGCCGGGAGCAACGCTCACGAGCGGATATCTTTTTGTTTACCTTCCTCTTCTTTTTGGGTGGGATCATCTAGAGAGGCGCCTCCCTCAGACGTGGTCACGACTTATCGGTGCTTGACCGGCGGCTAGTTGCAGCGATAGATACTCGTGCAAAAGGCCTTGTGCATGGTTCATGAAAAGGACAAAAGGCACTAGTTCCGTAAAGAGTATCATATTTCTAGCGACGCATGGAGACGACGGCAGTATTCAGGAGGAGGATTATGTACCGGCCATGTCAGGTCTGGACTATAAGTCGGAAAAAAAAGTAGATTGAATTGACGCAAGCAAAAGCTCGCCATCAATAGCGCGAAATACATTCCGATAAGAGAACCGGTTGACGACACCACACACTCTTACCTCGTCTCACCGGTTGCACCTAAACGGAGGCTCCAAGGGGCCACGTGAGTAAAGCAATGCAACGCACAGCGCCAATGGCGGTTCTCGGCTTTGGTGGCTTTTGCTTTCCGGTGCGTCGAACGGGCTTTGTCGAGTACCTTAGCTGGAGAAATGATTTATAAGAGATTCCACAAGGTTGCAGGTTTCTGAGCCGGCGCTGGCCGGGTCGAAGCTGAACTAGCAGTAGTCTTGCCTAAAGGACAGGTCGTTCAGCTTGCTCTTACGATACTCTTTGAAAATGGGTAAACGTAAAGCCTAAAAAATCGATCTCCCTTTACCAAGTCGGCTAATATCCATGAATTGAAGAGTTGGCATTGCGGCATTGCGCTACAACCCGTTACTTGTACACACCTCAAGTCACATATGCATGGGACTATTGGAAGGGCTCTGATTAGTCTAGTTACTCATCACCCGCAGAAAGATTGTGAGATGGGCTGAAAAAAGGATCGGAAGCCGCAGGATGGCCTCTGAGCACAAATGATTTCATCACGGGGATTTGTTGGCGGTGAGATGCGGAAAACGACCTCGGTGATGACAGATCGAAATCGCAAAATAAGGGCTGGAAAAGGCACCATCCGAGTGTCGCATTGCATGGCGTTCCGTATCCGCAAGGGGGGATTTTTTAGACCATTCCTCCAAAAGATTAGAATACGTAATTACTACTAACCAGCAGTCTGGAAACACAAGCACCTCCGCTAGGAGAATCCCCTTTTGCGGCTGTCGGTCGGACAATTTTGGGCTGATGACAGAGCTGAGCGCAGAAGTATCTCGAAAAGGGCGGGTGAGGTACGTACCTAACCTACTAGAGTTGACTTTGTATTATCAATTCGCCCGTGGCTTACCATTTCGCTCAGGAACAGATTTGCCGGTAAGTACATGGCGCACTATACTAACAATGGTGAGCGGGAAGGTACCTGAAGTAGTACCCAAGGTAGGGTCAGGTTAGTAATTGCTTTAGCAAGGAGCGGAAGCACCAGACTATATCAAAATCACCTAATCGAGGTGCTCCGGATAGCCACCTCACCATGACCCAACCGCATTTCGCAAGACATCAAACGCATGCCGTACGCCCAGCCAGCTAGCTACATGACACAAACATAAAAAGGGAGCCGACCCATCCATCCCTCTCGGACTCGGTTTGCGCTCCCAGCAAAAGAAGCAGAAGGAAGAAAAAAACAAAAAGAAAAGTCAGTGACGTGCTACCGCCGCTGGTCCACGCTATCCACAAGCCCGGCCGATGACACCATTTTTAGAGTTGTCTTGCTCTGGTCCCTGAAGTGGAGATTTTTTATTTTTTTTTTTCCCTTTGGAAGCATCCGAATTTTTTTTTAAAAGTCGCCTTCCGGTTCAGCACAAAAGCCTTTGCAGTGCCGCTTCCACTTTTTTTTTTCATCTTCTCCTCTTCTCTCTTTTCTTCTAAGTCTCTTCGTGACGATAAGCTCGAGCAGAAGACGTCTCATTGAGAGGATTGCAAAGCTTGCTGGCGACCGTCTGCAACTTGCCTTATCAGCGGCCCCGACAGATAAGATAAAAGCGATTCACGACCCTGCATTAAAAAAGGAAAGAAAATCCTTGCTCCTTCCCCAACTCGGTTCCTACCCCAGCCAGGGAAAAAAAAAAAAAGAGGCAAAAAAGAGAGCTCTCTTCGTTTTATTTCTCCTACAACACCACGGCCAACAACCAATAGGCGCGGGTTCTTCAACACCTCTTCGCCCCCCTCATTCAATCAACCAACCCCCCTGCTTCACACAATGTCTCCTCCCGTGACGTCGGATCCCGTTACCACGCCCGTGCGGCCCCCAACCCCCGTGCACGCCTTTGGCACTCTGGCCGTGCACGCCGGTGCCCCCCACGACCCCTCCACGGGCGCCGTGATCGAGCCCATCTCGCTGTCGACGACGTTTGCGCAGTCGTCGGTGGGCAAGCCCGTGGGCATCTACGAGTACTCGCGCTCGTCCAACCCCAACCGAGACAACTTTGAGACGGCCGTGGCCGCCCTCGAGCACGCGAGGTACGCCCTCGCCTTCTCCAGCGGCAGCGCCACCACGGCCACCATCCTGCAGAGCCTGGCCGCCGGCAGCCATGTCATCTCCGTCTCCGACGTCTACGGCGGCACCCACCGCTACTTCACCCAGGTGGCCAAGGCCCACGGCGTCAAGGTCACCTTCACGCCCGAGATCGAGGTCGACATCGCCGAGCACATCACCGAGCAGACGCGCCTCATCTGGATCGAGACCCCCAGCAACCCGACGCTGCGGCTGGTCGACATCCGCGCCGTCGCCACCGTCGCCCACCAGCACGGCGTCCTCGTCGTCGTCGACAACACCTTCCTCTCCCCTTATGTCCAGAACCCCCTCGAGCTGGGCGCCGACATCGTCGTCCACTCCGTCACCAAGTACATCAACGGCCACAGCGACGTCGTCATGGGCGTCGCCGCCTTCAACAGCGACAACCTCAAGACCCGCCTGAGCTTTTTGCAGAACGCCATCGGCGCCGTCCCCTCCGCCTTTGACTCGTGGCTCGCCCACCGCGGCCTCAAGACGCTGCACCTGCGCGCCCGCGAGGCCAGCAAGAACGCCAACGTCGTGGCCCACGCCCTCGAGGCCTCGCCCAACGTCATCGCCGTCAACTACCCGGGCCTCGACTCCCACCCGCAGCGCCACATCGCCCTCAAGCAGCACCGCGACGGCCTCGGCGGCGGCATGCTGTCCTTCCGCATCCGCGGCGGCCACGCCGCCGCCGAGCGCTTCTGCCAGCTGACCAAGATCTTCACCCTGGCCGAGTCCCTGGGCGGCATCGAGAGTCTGGTCGAGGTGCCCAGCGTCATGACCCACGCCGCCATCCCCCGCGAGCAGCGCGAGTCCGTCGGCGTCTTTGACGACCTGGTCCGCCTCAGCTGCGGCGTGGAAGACGCCGAGGACCTGAAGAACGACATCCTCCAGGCCCTGGAGCTTGCCGTCTCTTCCACCAAGGGTGCTGCCAACGGCACCAACGGCACCAACGGCCACTAAGCTGTTGATGCCTTTCTTTTCTTTTTTTTCCTCCCTTTTTTTTTCAACATTATCTTGATTTTTCTTCTTTTTTTTTTGGTTTCTTTTGTTTAGGATGTCTCATGAGCGTTTATGAAACCTTATAGACGGCGGGAGAAGCGCATAGACAGGGTAACGAAGCTGCCACCCCAAAAAAGAAAGTTGGTGAGCCTACATTTCATCCTATCCAAAGGAAGATATGAAGAAAAAAAAAAAGGCATCCCAAAGGGAAAAGGGTCAGGCGTGTGAAATGAAATGGAATGAAAGAAATGAGATGGGCCTCTTCTTTCTTTCTCATGGTGTTTTTTTTTTATTCTTGGTGATTTTAACGAGGGGGTATCGGAGATATCTAAAGATATCTGCATGTTAGGTATATACAATGCATACAGAAGAAGTAGCTGTAGAGCAATGAATGAAACTACGACTCAATTGCCTCTTGTCTTTCTATTTCTACCACTTGAAGTTGCAGTGAGATGATGTCAATGCATGTGGTTATTGCTAGAATAGACATGAATCGTGAATGACTTGGGTAGTTGCAGTATCTTCAATGGCAGTAATTTCACGCACGAGACGACGAAAATACAAGTCGGCAGTCACTCATCACGTAGTTTGAAATTCAACAAGGACACAAAGTGACAAATGCACATCTCATCAACTGGCTTTTGCCTCTTTTTTTTTTTTTCTCTCTCTCATGTCTCAAGACAAAATTCCCTACTCCCCTTCGCCTCGGCCATGTGGAATTAAAAAAAAAAAAAAAAACAAGCAAACTAAAGAAAAAGAGAATTCTCCCTTCCCTCTCCATAGTCGACGCGGCGACTACCGTTACTACGCCTTCCACAAATTAAGAATAAAAATGCAAACGGAGCCAAACGGCATGCATCGAGTGCATCTATCCACAGCAGAACCTTGTAAAGCAAAAAAAAAAAAAAAAAAAGGTAAAGACAGACAAAAAAAAAAGCACAAGAACAAACGCAGCCATCATTAATACCCTCGATCATATCGTCGTCTTGGGAATTCGTTAAGGGGTGTGATATCACGTCTCTGATGGGAAACAAACAAGACACAAAAAAAAGTGTACTAAATAACAAAAGTGGTTCGCCCAGACCAAGCATCGACCCAGTGCTCTCCCCATTTTCCCCCTCCCCCCCCCTTCGTTGCAGCGCGCACACACACCATTACCAGGGATCTATTAGACACCTGGGCCATAGAAATGCTTTGGGCATATTAGGCTCAGCTCATCTAGAGGATAAAGGCCATGAGACCGGCAGCGGCAACGGCAAAGGCACCCGATCCGACGGGGCCCATGGTAGGGGCGGCGAGGGCCTTGGAGGTCGACGTAGAGGCCGCCGAGCTGCTAGCAGAGTGAGAGGTGGTGGTAGCGGCAGCGTTGTTAGCAGACGTCTTGCTAGGGGCCGAGGTAGCGGTGCTGGCGGCAGCCTCGCTGCTGATCTCGGCGGCGGTGGGAGGGTTGGTGGTGGCGCAGAGACGCTCAATGTTGGACTTGCAGGCGTCCTGGCCGTCCTGGCTGCCAGCGTTGGTCTGGATGCAGCTGCTGAAGAGCTGCTCGCAGATGAAGGTGGGCAGGGTCTGGGTGTAGTACTGGAGACCGGGAGCCGAGTTGTTGGCGGCGCACGTGCAGTCGTACGTGAGAGTAGCCTGTGACGCGAACGAGTATGGATCAGCGCTTTGTTCCCTGTACGGCACGCAGATCGATCCGCGCGATTGCGGGCAAACCCACCTGGTTGCAGTCATTCTTGTCTGCGTTGTTATCGCAGAGGACCTGGCAGGTGTTGGTCTGAGCCTGGCACCAAACAGCTAAAATTTTCAGGGCGAAGTTAGCACGACTTGTTTGCTTGGTCAAGAGCATGCGCTGCCTGTGAGCAGACACCAAACGGCAGCACTTTGGCGACGGAAAAAGAGAGAGAGAACCAGAAAAGGACGGGATAAAGAGGGCTCTCACCTCGCTGCTGCTGGGGAACAGTGCCGGGGTCAATGGTCATGTTGAGGGCGCTGGTGTAGTTTTGGACCTGGGCCGACACCGCAGAAGCGGCCATGGCGACGAAGACGGCGGAGAATCGCATCTTGAAAGGCTTTGGTTTGAAAAAAGGACAAACACTGGCTGGATAATATTTCCACTGGGGGTATCAAAGAAGGGGGAAGCCTAGCAGCAGAGGGCAATGGCCGCGCAAGAGAGTTGCGAGAGGAGGAGAGTAAATAAAATAAGAGGCACAAAGACCGCAAGAACGAGCAAACTCCAAGAACTGGGATCGCGGGCCGGTGAGAAGACTGGCTACTAAAGCTGATGCTGATGCGATGGAGTTGTTGAGAAGAGAAATGAAAAGGCCAGGCGGCGAGTGCGAGGACCTTTTTTTTTTTCTTCTTTGCTTCTTCTTCTTCTGTTCAGAGGTCAAAGGCGGAGAGGGAGAAGGGAGAAGGAGGGCCTTGCCAGCTGTCAGGACTTTTGTCACCTAAATAAGAAGAGGAGCAAGGGCGAGGCCGACGACGAAAAGAGCATGGGAAAGCGGCGACGGTTTTTGATTACCGGGCGCGGACATGGGGTGAACGTGGTCTGCGTTTTTTAGGCTTGGCCTGGCTTGGCCAAATTTTTCTTGTCTAAATTTTTTTTTTTTTCACCTCTCTTTCTCTTCTTTCCTCTTTTTCTCGTCATGTTCTTTTTTTTTTTTCTCGAGTCTCGATGCCAAAGTACCGCCGCTCGGACGCAGGTACCTCAAGTACCCCAAGTACCTGATAGGCACGCGGAGTGTCTGATAGGCTCTAGGGCCCGTCCAAGGCCCAGACATGGCTCAGGGCTGGGCCAATCGCTGGCCGCGCCGGCACCACCAACGCCGAGTTGTCCGTATCGAACTAAAAAGGTGTTGCCAAGGGGGGGGGGGGCCTCTTTGAAAAGGACCTGCAAGCGGGGTGTGTGTGCGTGTGTGTGTGTGGACGAGGCGAGCGCGCACAAAGAAGGTCGAGATGCGACTCCGCTAGGCTCTGCGCTGGCGTCGGATGCGTGCAAGTGTATTTTATTTACTCGGGACCATGCTCGTATGAAGTGTGCAGTAATTACCTTGCCTCCTCGCCGGGGCTGTCCCTTTATTGTGTGGCTGGAGCACCATGTGCTACGTACCTATTGTCAACGCTCAGAGGGATAAAATGTATCTTATTCTACTACTGGTACCCAAGGTAAGTACTAGGTGGATGCATCTTGATGTCATGGGATCAATGCCAAATCGCTACCTTTGGCAAGTACCTCAGTGACTACAACGTACCAGGACAAGGCAAGCAGAGGTTTCACGTCAACACCTTGCTCTGGACCGCCCTTGACCAAGATGCGTGCTCGGCGTTGCCATGGCGGCGGACGCAGAGCCAGCAGCCCATTCATTGTCTTGGGTCTTGGCGACGATGAATCGAATGCCTCGTCGCACTGCTACCTATAGTACCTAGCAATAATACCTCGTGAACCCGTTGTAGGATCGCAACGGAACTAGAGCTCTGGCCCCCCCTCCCCTCGTCAACAAAGCACAATGTCGTAATCGAGCCCGTCGCCGTCACGGCCCTATTCCGCTTCCAGCTCGCGCGCCAGGATGCCGGGAGTCTTTGGTCCGTTGTCCGCTGCGTCTGCGGTCCATGTTTATCGTACGTGCATGCGTGCGTGTGTGCGCGGCGCGCTTTCATTTTCAACTGCAATTCCCATCTTCCAGGGGTGATGGGATGATACGGATGACTATACTACCTAGGTACTCGCGAATGCAGACTGAGGGGAGGGTCAAAGTCTCGCGATAGCAATGGGCAGCCCTTTGGAGGCTCAAATACGAAATGCTAGCCCTCAAGCCACGCAGCGACACGGAAGCCCGTCGTCAGCCACCGCCTCGGCTAGCACCAGCATAGAACGATGTGCACCCATGAAAAACGGGATGCCATCTCTGGTGGTTGTGTGATGCGATGCGATGCGATGCAACGCAATAAAAAAAAAAAGAAGGTTGGGCTGGTTTGTGGCCCCATCGCCCTTCTCCTCACTCTCTCTATCTGTCTGCCTCTCTCTCCGCCTCGTACTACCTGTAGCGAAGAGACGGCTACGGGATAGCGCTTCTACAGGTACCTCACTTTAGGCTCTCCCTCGCCTTGTCTCTCTAGTACCTTAGGTACCTAGTAACCCAAGGTAACCTTTCCGACCTGTCTCGTCTCGTCTCTTAGCGTGACTCCCTCGTTCTGTCGTCATTGTCATTGATGGCAGCTACCTTACTCCGCACTTTTCGCTGTGTACAACAAAGTACTACATAAAGGTACTTTCCTTAATGTGCATGCAATCCACTCCGTCTCCAACAGCATCAATCAAAATCATTCTGCCCAAGGGGCGTTTCAGCACATTCTTCCCCTGCGACAAAACCCGTCGCTGCTGACGACCAATTTATGTTACCCTTATTCCTTAATTGCTCCTCCCGTGACAGACAGAGAAGGGGGAGGGGGCGCCGATTTGCCGCACTCGGCCAGCTCCTGGGCGGAAGAAAATGGAAGCTCCCGTCACAGGCAGCTTCTGGAGCTCCGCGGCAACCGCCAATCAAAAACCCCAATTGCGCCCCGCAACTCGTGCCGATTTCCCCTGGATTCACGCTTGCAGATACTTGGCGGTACCCGGCAGGGGCCAAAAGGTACAAGTTGGCGGCACACAGGTACCTCGAGGTAGCTCATGTCCCAGCCGATTTTATGGGCCGCTATCGCTCAGCGCCCGATGGACCTCCTCCATTCAGACAAAGACAAGACACCACCTTGCACGAGGACACCACACCATCAGTTTTGCGAAATGTAAGATCCCTCTAGTCTAGCGGCACGAGAAACGTAAATTCGCATCCATCCCCGACGTCAGTTTGTGGCTGGCCGTTCTGTGGCCGTGCTGCCTCGGACGACGGGTCGATATTGACCATCTTATCATGACTACTATATTTCATGGCCCATGCCGCCCATCAATTTTTTATTTTTATTTTCTTCCTCTTCCTCTCCTCCTAGTTCCACTTGTCCGTCATCAAGAGGTGAAATAAGCTAGCACGTACGACCACGACTACGACTTATTAGCCGTTCGGCCGCGTGTGCCGGTCCCCTATGGATAATGGCAAATTGGCAGCGTCCCCCAATCCGGCACTGCAAAGCCGAGCAAGCTGGTCCGTTCTCTTCCTACGATCCGACTTGGCGCGCATATTCGTCTCGAGACGAACGTCTCCTTTTCAACAGATAAATCCCGTCTCCCTTTGAGGCCTCGTGATGGAAGGCCTTTTCTTGTCATGGTATCCTCAGCATAGATACGAAGTCGGGGGCGCAGCTGCTCGGGTTTCCCGCTCTCTTTCATCTCGACTACAGGCGCGGGACGCGGAACGCCTCCCGACAAGGAAACCTTTTTTTTTTTTTTTTTTTTTTTTTCCGCCGCCTCGAAGCTTACCTGGACTTGCTCTGAGACATTGATAAGCAGCCCGGATACTTATTATTCGCCCGGGAGTAAGTATTATTCATACAGTAACACTTTCATGTCACGATAAGTTGCGACTGCATGCTATAAAGCACAATATGCTCTGCTCCTACGCTTCCCTTCGTGCCAGACAAGCAGAACCCCCGTGCTGGCTGGCGTCCCATACCGCCCAACCGGCGAATAAACACAGGAGGTGGCGATAATGGCCGTGCCGGCCTCGTGACGGGAGATGGACCGCTCTCTCAGCTCGTGATATTTTTCTTTTTCTTCCTTTTTTCTCGTCTCCCTGGCCCCAGATAAAAAAAGACTTCCTCCATCCCGCTCACGAGATGCCGCTAGGCGCGGCCGCCAACCGCCACTAGACCCACCGCAGCGAGCGGGCTGCAGCTTTTCGGTGAGGTTGTGCAGCTAGAGACGGTAAATGTAATACTATCGCATGTCTTGTATGACTATTGGAGTGGCGGGATGAGGTGCTTTTCCGTGCGGGACGACGCGGATCGATGGATGGTCGCGGGAGAGTGTGCGGCAAGATTGAAATCGATGGTGGTTACGGCTAAGGTATCGTCTTGTGAGGTAGGTACTAAGGTAAGGCAGGTACCTATAGTAGGTATAGTAGACGCCTGTTATGGGTGACAGCCCACTAACGGTAACCGCTCCGGGGCGCCATCACCAAGCTCCAGACGCTATGCAGGCGGCAGGTAGTTCTGGCAATGCGTCCAGCCTTGTGGGTTCCATTGCTCTCCACGAGCAGATCCTTCGATTCCCTTTTCTTACCTATAAGCTGCCGTCATATTATATGGCACGATATCCATTTCGCAGAATCAAAAGATCTACAGATCTGCAAGTACCACAAACGTGTGCTATTGTTTCAATACCATCTGCCGCATTCCAGGGTAGGCACGGACAGCTGAGAAAAGAGAGAACCTCTCTCATCCACCTGGAAAAAGCCTCCGATAGGCTTCGTGATGCCCGCTATCAGCCAGCCTGGTCCCTGATTTGCTGCCAGCCGTAACACACCATCGACGCTAAGAAAAGGCAGCTGCATCACAAGTCTTGACATCGTCGCCAATCAAGAAAGCCTTGGTCGCCCAAGCATATGCAGCCCGTTTAATTAAATCGCTGCCACAGCGTTGCCTTTTTGCCAGCCCGGTTGCTGCTGTCCATCCCATTCACTGGCCCCCTCCTCCTCCTCCTCCTCCTCCTCCCCCTCTCGACGCCCAAGAGTGTCTCGCCTTCTCTCATACTCTCTCTCTCTCTCTCCATTTCCACCCCTCTCTCTCTCTCTCCATTTCCACCCCTCTCTCTTCCATCTCTGCCTCTCGTCTTTGGACTTCATCCCCCCCTTCCCCAAGCCAGATGCATCCCGGCGGCCCGACCGTCCACGACAGCTCGCCCACAGCCCGTCCGACGCGATGAATCGCCTGCCCCCCGAGATCATCGACGCCATCCTCCAGCAATGCATCCAGGCCGGCCCCAAGAACAGCGTGCTGGACCTCCGCCTCGTCTGCCGCATCTTCGACCGCATCCTCAAGCCCTACGTCTGCCGCACCCTCGAGCTTGAGTTCTCCCGCCTCAGCAAGACGAGCCGTCTGGGCCGTCCGCGGTCCGATGCCCTGCAGACCATTGGATACCACTGCAAGAGCCTCTACATTGACTTGATGGTTCTCCGCGATGAAAGTGAGCCTTCTTTTTACCTTGGGCTACGCCACTACTACCTACTCAGTCGTCGTGAAGCACCAAGAATCAAGTCACCGGGGACAAATCAGCTAACTTCTTGCCCAGTGGAGGTCGACTTTCTCAACACAGTCTTCGCCCGCGTGCCCTGGATGATGGACTTTTGCCAGTCCCTCCAGAATCTCTACTGCATGGGCGACATGTCCTTTACCGAACAGGAATACTTCTGCGCCGTCTATGACCTGTTCTTCAACTGCCGCGGCGTCGACCGCCTGCGGCTGAGCCTGCCCTTCCAGCTGGTGGGACGACACTGCAACGCCGCCACCATCATCCTCGCCAACACCTTCAAGGCCATGGCCACGCGGCCCCCCGAAGACTCGGCCTCGATGAAGGTCCTGGTGCTCGAAAACGTCACCGACATCGCCATCTGCCACATGTGGATGAACCCCATCGACGTCATGAACATTGTCAACTCCGTCGCTGCGCTCAGGCACCTCGTCATTGCCCTCCGCCGCCACGAGACGGAGCCGCCGCGCATCGCCATGTTCGGCTCCTGCTTCTGGAGCCTCATCGAGCATGCCGAGCACCTGGAGACCCTGTGCATGATCGGCATGGAGCACGATGACCGGCCCCCTCGCGTGCTCAAGCAGACCAAGTTCTACCAGATGCCCGCCGACGAGTGGAGGGCCCGCACCCTGCCGCCGCCTCGCATCATGCTCGAGTACCTGACGTGCCTCGAGCTGAAGCGGGTCGAGATCGCGCCAGAGGCGCTCAAGCGGGTCGCCTACAACCTCGGGCCCCTCCTCGAGGAGCTGTATCTGAACGAGGTCTACCTGAAGACGGAGCAGGCGCGCGACTGGAACGAGGACGCCCACAACGTGCTGTGGGTCGGCATGGCCAACCAGCGGCCCCCGGAAAACAGCTGCTGGGTGGCCATGATGATGCGCGGCGCCATGCCCAACCTGCGCATCTGCCGAGCCTCCTTCCTCGCATATGACCTCTACGTGAGGGAAGACTTGATCGTCGAGCCCGAGTTCGACCTCGTCGACCCTTGCGGCCTCGCCCGCAGCCTGTCCCAGCGGTTTGTCGAGGTGGTCATGGGCATCCGCCAGCCCCCGTCACCCTCCGGCGACCCCGTCGAATACCCTCCCCAGGACTATCGGGAGGACTACCTCCTCCATAACCTCGCGGAGCGGCCGCGCGTCATGCGGGTCACGGACTACGACACGAACGCCTACCAGACCGCCGTGGAGAACACCACGTCTGGGTGGCAGAAGAGCATCGACGGGGTGTTTACCAACTGCAACCCGAACACGCTCGACGAGCTGCATTACATTGCGGAGACGGCATGCCAGGGCATGAATGAGATTCATAGACGGCGCAGTGAGTTCTCGGCGGGCAACAGCCTGGCGAACGAGTACTCGCATAATCTGTTGACGGTGGTGGACGACCCGTCGAGCCAGATGGATTTCTTGGCAGACGAGTAAGGGGGGATTACACGGGATATATTTATTTATACATGTATGCTACATATAGGCATGCATATGGGAAACCGATAGACGGGCGCATACTTGGGCGTCAAAAGGGATATGGGCATGGGATGGAACTCTCTCTCTCTCTTTTACTACATTAATGGCGAGCAAATACATGAATAGCATTTGGCGTTTTCCTTTTATCTTATCATTTTCGACTACCTAACTCTATGCGGGACGATTGCTTTAAGAGGAGGTATCATGCTTTAAGAGGCTCAAACGTGTTTGCGAGAGCTGCTGGCGATGATGGATTAGGGATTCTACCAGCTGAGCCTTGACCAGAGAGATGGATTCGCCCTAGAGGGGTAAGCAACGGACAGTTGTATGTCTCGGATGTCGCTGCGTGACCGATCTCTCCGCCGTTGTAGGCGTAGAGTAGGAGATTTTAGCCGGAGAGCAAGAGGTTTGTGAGACAGAGTATTACACTCGTAGTTTGCAAGTCTCCTATATATATACCTATATATGTGGATGAGTTTGGCTTATATGGCCATAAGGCAACGACATGTCACGGAGAATGGACGAATGTTTTAATCTATAGCCCCCCTTCGAGTTTACTTTGCATGCTCCATGAGGACTCATGAAAGTGTTTTGTACAAAGTGATGGCCATATGAGATGACTTGCCGGGACTCATGGTTGAAGGAGCTGACGACGATAAAGGAGAGGACCATCGTGATGTACCTACTGACATGTAAAGACGGCTGGTTTCCTTGTGATTATGTGTACGTTAGACGCCCTTACATGGTGCGTGAAGCCAGCCTTGAATCAAGCAGGCTGCAGGGATCGATGGAGGAATGTCCTCTTGAGTCATGGCTTATTGCGAGCTGTTGTTGGCTAACTGACATGGAAGAATCAAACAGTCAAGACTAGACGAGCCGTGTCATGAGCATCAACAGCTCATACATCATCAAAGAGTCCCTCTATTGGTTTTACTCAAAGTAAAGTAAAATAGCCAGATGTTGAACAAGGCTGAAGCATCATAGCGGTGAAGATTCCCCCATGCAGTCCCTTGCTTTTCAACACCACGACTTAGACAAAGTCTCAGGCGTGACACTCTTGATGATGCTGAAGATGTGGAACGCTCAGGAATGTGCTTCATTTTTTTGGTCAGTGAGCTGGATAGAGTTGCTGCTACCGTGATGAATTGATTTATTTATTTCTCACCTTCTTGAAGAGGACATCCTATCCTCGTAGACACTCTTTGATATGCCACGTCGGTCATAGACTTTCAAAACGATGGCATCTCCACGGCTTGTCTTGGGCCACCAGTCAATCCTGTGAAACACCCGTCCTGCTATTCGTGCACCTCTCTGCGAGGGGCGGGCTTCATGTGAAACACGAGCAGTCATCCGGACGATGGGCTCAACCAAGAGAACCTCGAGTATATATATCCCGCCATCTTCCCCCCTCCATAGATGGCCCTCTCTCCGTTCCGGGCTACCAGCCATAGCCTTGTTATCAATCAAAAGAAATCCCTTTCTTCCCAAAGACAATCGCAGTCATGCAGTTCTCCACGCTACTTCCTTGTGCTCTTGTCGCTGCCACCACGGCAGTTGCCCTGACGTTTCCGCCGCCCGCTGCTCCAGCAACCATTGTAAGTTCAGTATTCTTTATTCTTCCATCTCTCTCTCTTTCTGTGCTTGTTATAGCTGCTGACGAATCGTCTTCAGGCAACGGTCTTCTCTGGGCCGGCCTTCACCGGTACTAGCTTCCAAACTTCGACGGTTGACGACTGTGTGGAACTCCCCGCAAACATGTATGTTAATACTTCTCCCTCAGGCCGATGATGCTTCTGTTGAGCTTGAACCTGGGATCAGGTTGCTGACTGAGAGAAACAAACCCGTTCTAGCACCGGCCGCGTTCAGTCCATCCAGTTGGCTTCGCTCAACCCTCCCAACTTTCCGGCTTGCACCCTTTACTCGTAAGTTCCGCGACCCACGAAATCTCATTCTTATCGGACCTAACGCTGTTCATCTTCTTTTCAAAAGCGACGACTACTGCCGAGACCCCGGCGCGATCATCTACTATGCCTCTACGGCTTGGAGTAACAGTTACATCAATAACCCCAAGGCTCGATCAATCAAGTGCGAAGTCAACAAGTTTTTGCCTTAGAGTCAAGAAAGATAGGGGGAAAGGAGGTTGGGCTGGCTCTTCACACCCGATCGTGAAGCTAGACATATGAGCCGTATTTTTCCCCATGATGAGGAACTTGTGGTCATTGACAAGAGGACTGGTGGAATGTCTAGGGGTAGACTTGGATGTAGGCAGCACTTATGACACAATTCTCCGATGTCGCGACTTATAGACTGGCTTTATAAGAGTGCATTTTGATTTATGGCGTGAGATCCGCAGGTTCTTCTTTACTTTACGACCTTCCGTAGTAGACTTGGGTAAGCAGACCATCTTCAGAGCTTCGACGCCGTATAAGCACATCCGGATCTTTGAGTGCAAAAAGCTGCATGGGCCATGCAGACCATATGAGAGACATAATATTCATTATAAAAAAGAAGAAATTATTGTTAGCACAGGCAAGTGCAAAAAGAAAATGGTGATTCCGCCCGGGTTCGAACCGGGGACCTTTTCGGTGGCGTTAAACAATGTTAACGAAATGTCATAACCAACTAGACCACGGAACCAATCGTATTTTCATGCTAGAATGACGGCTATGCCAGCTCATAAGCTGTCACCCAAAGGTACAAGCTCGATTGCGTCTGCCGTTGTGATCGTGTAAGTCTGTAGGCGAGGGATATTGCCTCGTTTCTTCCCCGTTCTTCTTAGCCTATTCTCGCATTATACGACCTGTATCAAGATTTTATGAAGCAGAGGCCGTCTTTGTCTTGGATAACCGAATGAGCTGAGAACGAGCCCAGGCATGAGCACTTGCTCCATGCAAGGCCCCAGCACCTCAGCCTCAAGCCATTCTCTGTCTAGTTTCCGCCTAGCTTGAGATGTATCGTCCGTGCTGGACCTGCATATGCACTGCGGCTCTGGGCCATCTGACTGGCATTTTGACACCTAGCATAATAGCCTGTGGAGTTGGCCTACGCAAAGGCTGCAGAGGCAATGGTGCGTTCCGCTTGCTCGGCGGTCACTGCCCCCTCGGAATGGTCGGCCTGGGGTGAAGGACCGAGGATGGACGCGTGGATCGATTTGCGACGGTGGCTGCGTGAGCTGAGCTGCAACGGCCAGCCCACCTAGTCGTTAAATGGTAGGTAACACTCGTTGGTGATGCTAAGTCTTGATTGGGCGCGGATGCGGTTGCGTCGTACGTACGTACCTGTATGTGTAGGTACGGAGTGTAGAGGACGTATTGTACGTACAAACAGTCAGCGCTGATGCGGGAGTCCAACGTCCGCCGGAATTAAGACCAGTACCGACTCGAGGCAAAAGGTCGTCTTTCTTACTTTCGTCCAGAAGATCCACATCCCGGTTCCGAGAGCAAGAGTAAGCTGCATCGCCGATGGATTTCGTGATACGTCTCGCGTGGGTTTGCCCGTGAAATCCTGTCGGCGCTTCGCCAGCCTTACAGAGGATGACACGACAGAAGCTCAATCAAAACGTACGCCGAATAATGCTTCCTACGTGGCTCGCCGACGACCAATTCCTTCAAACCTTCAATCTCCCTCTGGGAAGCAAGCTTATCAGACTGAAAGATCCCGGCTTACTGCCCAGATTGCTCCTGCGCTCAGCCAACCAATAATCAACTCGCGTCTCAACCTTCATCGCCACTGTCACACACATGCATTCCTGAGCCTGCGCTAGGGCTGCCTCATCCTTCCGTGGCTCCGACGAACCAACACTGGGAATGGCGTTGAACATGCTGTGATTGGTTCCTCGAATCACGCTTATATGCAGGCCATGAAAGCCCTTATGCACTCAGGGCCTCGCGGCGTCTTACATTTATGCAGACCAATACCACGGAGATCCTTTGCCATGAAGGTTCCCGATCTGGAGACTCACAAATCCGAGGGCATTTCGGGATATTCTGCTACAAGACTTATCGAATCCGCCAGTGGTTCCTTTTGGAGATTTTTTGTTCGGGAAGTAATGGTTTGCTGCTTGGATGTTGATCGCTGCGCTTGCCCATCATGTAGCCGGGAGTATAGTGACAGGCTTGCCTAGCTGTTATACAAACACACTTGCACGTTCTATACCGGATAAAAGTATGTTGGGCAGAATCCATACAGTCCACTGCAGCTGCAAAGGGCGTCAACTATGACATCTCCATGGCCCCGTGATCATCAAAGCTATTGCTTCATGGAATGTGACATCCATGAGGCTCTTGTATTTTTTAGTATGCATTCATACTTTCAATTCGAATAAAGAAACTTTCCCCCCTAACGGGGGTAGAGCTGTGACCGTTTGGAGAAGGGAAGCATCCCTGGAACGGAACACTAGCAACAAGCCGAGAAAAGACAATAAGCCGACTCGTCTCCTCTGGGGTCATGCTTGTACCACACATGTCGCTATCGTAGATGTTACTCACGGACACCACGGTTGTGGCGATCATGAAGGTCCACTGAACGCATAATCTCACAAGTAGAAGCCGAAATGTAGGTCATATTGTGGCCTCCTCGGCCGGAGAATCCGACCTCCACGTGCCTCGATCAGCAGTGAGCGAATCCACGACAAGACAAGAGTTTCATCTTGAGCCTTTTTACACACTAGCAATAGCTCAAAATGCTGTGGGGTAAGCGGATCAAGGTCGTCACTCATTGCGGGCGTTGGCTGCTGATTTGAGGCTGCGGCCCATGAACATGAGACTTGCCCTCTTGTGCCTCTCCAAGCTCTTTATTCGGAACATTTTTATCTAAGAATAGGTAACAATAGATGTGATAGCTCTGTTGTACTTGCGATACTGCGGAGAGACCTTTAGCACACTTCAATAACTTTTTCTACTTTCGTAGTCGTCCGCTCGTGATCATACCCAGTGGCTTGTACTTTGTTCGTCGGTTGCTTGTGCTCGAATCATCGAAAAGATGCTCGTTTCATGCAAGACCGTCACACTCTGGTCTCTGTTCGCCAATAACGACAAGCTATGAGGGATTATCAGGAACCAATCGCCCATGGCTTCTTCACCTATATTTTACCATTTTATGCCGTCAACATAACATGTGGAGCAGGAGAGACGCCAGTGCTCATCGTTGATTCCAGCGTGAGTTTGGTGTCTCAATTTGGGGACCTGTCCGGATGGATATTTCCAGCTTTTCCGTAGGTCTGGTTTCAAAGGGGCCCATCTGCAAGCCCTAGTGCATGCGAGGCCGCTCGGCAGATCTCCTCTCTTTTGTTTATCCGCCTCAACCGCAGGTCTTATGCAGTGCTACCACGCTTTTCCCGCCACCCCGCAGAGGTGGTTAGATACCTCATGGTTGCAGACATACACCAGTGTACACCAGTTTACCCAGTCTGTGCGCTGGCACGGACTAGCGTAGCAGGTTTGAGATGGTGCGGGACAGGAAGAAACAGCTTAATTAAATCCCCAACGAATCAAGCTCTTCCCTTTGCCAACCTTCCATCTGTGCCGCAGCATGACCGTTTTACCAAAGATGGACGCTCTGTCGGGATTCAGTAGTCCATGCATGTCACTCAATTCGTTTTCAGCTCCAACGGTCTAAGAAGCGGGAAATCTGCTCGCTTGGAAACTAACGAAAGCGAGAGGTGTCATTGAGCAGGGGTCATTAGGCGTTCCTTGCAGCGCGCCCACACGAGGAGGCGAGTGAAAAAAGCAAAACGGACTGGCGTGCGCCAGACTCTTTGTGCGCCTTATCCCCCATGATTGGTGCACCTGCATTCGGAAGAATGAGAGTAGAAGGATGAATTGACGAGAACGAGACTCATCTCTAAGATGAGCGGTGAACGAGGGAAGGACGTATGGAGTAAAACGAAGCTTTTCCCTGGTTCACTTTCATGCGGCGTTCCACCCCCTTTTCCTTCTTCGTTCTCTCATCTATTTTTTTTCTTTTCCTAAACGTCATTCATTAATACACTGGGTCCGGCTATGGAAATGTCGACGCTGCTCCACACGCTGCTCTTTATCTTAGACCAGGCCCCTGGGCGGAAAGAAAGTCAAGAGGGTCGAGAAGGTAAAACGAAACAGCACCAACCAGCAGCCGTGGCACATGACCACATTGAGCAAGGGTCCATGAGCGCGCTAGAAGAGGTTCCTGGCCATAGTTCGGTGGGGAAGCGGAGCACCCCTTGTTCAGCGAGCCTCTCGCTTAGTCGATCGTTCAAGCCACTCGCGATGGACGGCCTCTCCCGTGATGAGCTAGCCCCACGTAAAGTGTGGCAGCTGGAGTTCTAGCCAAATGAAACAGCTTGAGAGAACAATGTTCTTCCTTGGGCGGTATAACTATCACCTTCAAGGCACGTACGCAGGTCGACCATGTGTACTCGCTCTTGTACGGATTATGCATCTCCGAAATCTATAGTAAGCAGGGAGGTTTTGACAAAACCTCTCATGAAAATATTGTTGCTATTATGCATTCTGCATTCTGCTTATCGAAGCATCATCAGGGCGGACTGTTTTCCGTTTTGGAATGGATGTGGCTGAGTGGACCGCTCATCGACCGATGCATAATGGTAGTTTATCCTTTTGGAAGGATTATCCGAACTTGAATGCCTCTTGTACGGATATCCTAGGCTAAGGCTTTCTAATCCGGCATTGAAGGAGAGATACAAGCCCACCGGGCTACACCATTACTGCAGTGCGTTGAAGAAAGGTTATATCCAGCCACCAGCGGCGTACCTCAAGCGCCTCGGAGAGCCCTACTTAGGTAACTAGCCGTAGCCGATGCTTGCGCTCTTAGCAGCGATATAGGCTCAGAATAGAATGCCAACTCCTGCCCTTTTGGCTCGACGGCGTTCATCTACCCTCTTGCTTAAAAGCTATTGGCTAGAGTGCAGTCCATTGGACCACTCAGACAACTTATACAGCGCACCGTGCCGCGGAAGAGCTTAGCCTTGAGCGGTGGTAGCGGTGGTGGCTGCCGTAGTCGCTGTGGCGTTTTCCCCATCGCTGGGGTTCATGGAGCTCTCTGCCATGAAGGAAAGGCTGGCATATAACAACATTAGCTGGTCCATCAATCCGGGCGTCGAGGAGCACAAATCTCAGAAGACGGAGTCTCCCACCGATTAAGCGTTCATCCCTCCTGCGTCCCATGGCATTCTTCATGGTATAATTTTCTTCGCTGGTAAATTTCTTCGTCTAGGCCCTTCACAGTGGGCGGCTCAGGAGAGAGTAAAAAAAGCCCCTCACCCCTGCAGCAGCAAAGATAAAGCCGTTCTCCCTTACTAATGGCTTGCCGTCCCACGGGGTCCAGTGGTGCCGCAGGAGGCCCGATCGCCCTGGTGGAGATGATGCAGGAAGCAAGCGAGTTATAGCCTCGCGTATGGAGCAATAAATGCAAGTTGTTCATCTTAAAAAGCAGATAGGGTCTCGTACGGTGCTGCCACTATTCATCTACAGACGAAAACGAGACAGAAACTTCTCCAATTTCTTAGAGATTGACGAAATTGTTCCCCAACTTTTCCTGAAAAGGTGTGTGGCATGGGGACACTGTATATGCTTTGTTTTGATGCCAGAAGGGACGAGTACAGATGAATAGAGCTGATCCTCGCTGGCAAGTACTGACATGTTTTCAGCACTATTGTACTGATGGCAAATTAGGAATTTAGGCGTCTTCTAGCGGCATCTGGTATGGATGGGATGTCGGGACAATGGCGTCAGTCGTAATCAAAGTAGGCTCTGTGTGAAGCACAAAGAGTTGCCGTGGGCCAAACATTGCATCGAGATCTAGCCACTGAGAGAGCACATGAGGTACTAGGAGCATTGCTCAGCCACTCCCGCGCGCGCTCTGTAGGCTGTTCGTCCAAATCGTGGATACCAAAACGGTAAACATGGCCGCAACGGCTCCTGGAGAACGTGAGCCACGTACCGTAACATCGCTTCATATTGTGTCATTGGTTTGATCTCGTGTGCGCATCCGCAAAATTGCGATGGTGAGTCCCAGACCACTACCGTGCGTGGAGGCGTATTGAGCGACTTAAGACGCCAAGATAAGTGTCTCCATTACCCAACTGTCTCTCTAGACCAGCTCGATGGGCTGTCACGCCAGATTGTGGATAAAGGCTGATGGTAGGAAAGAGAGGTCAGTTTTACTCATAGTCCCCTTGCATGGGCATATTGAGCTCGCCGGCTCATGGACCGCGGCCGTGATGGACCAAGAACAAGAATAGATATGGTACGAGTCGGCAAGTAGGTATATGTGCATACGGCGCCAGGCCTTCTTTCGCAGCTCACTTCCTATCATGGCTTCTAAATTTAATTAGCAGTGACCTAGATGATTGGTTGTGAGGAAGCATTGGCTTGCTTTTTCTCCGTCTAGGTGAACTTAGGTAGTTTCTTACTGCTTGCCCTGTACGTACCAGCAGCCTAATAAGTTCTTGCCTTGGATCTCTTTCTCCCCGCCTCTTTTCTGCCTGGATCGGCTTACACCGCCTGAGAGGCAAATCTTGCCCTAGATGGCGATGGGCGAATGCATGTCTGAGTTCACCTTGGGCCGGCCCCTGTGGGTGGTTCGGGCGACCGAGAGACTCCGATGACGCCTGCCTCTTTGCGAACGATCGAAAGCCCTTGCATAGGTACTCCTTACGTGCTTGCTCGCATGCATGTACGTGTGTCGGACTGTGTGGACGCCACAACGTTGGGGTGTCATGGTCTCGAGAATCGTTGGCGCCTCGTGAGCAAGTTTGTCGTCGGATGGTGGTTCATGCAAGGGGAAGAATCGGCCTTTCCTCCCAAGCGCAGTGTCTGAGTGAGGCTAAAAGACGATCATTGGAGACTTGCTGCGTGACTTCCCTCTATACCATGGAACTTGAGCACGCTGGGAAAGCACGTAGGCTGCGACTGCAAAACTCATCCACCTATGGAAGCTCAACGCGCCTTCTTTGCGGCAGCTAAGCGGCCCTTCTGAACTACCTACCTAGTACCTACAAACTACCAGGTACTGAGTTCTCGGTATAGGTAGTAGTAGAAATCCTGTACAGAAACGGAGCACGGGCTCATCCTGCTACGACCTACCTACCTTAGATAGTAACGATATTGCTTGCAACTTGTCAAATCAAGTGTCCCGGCTGCTCTTGTTCGACTGCAAATCACTCGGCGTCCTGCTCTTTTTGGGGCTGGCCATCCGAAGTATGCTGCTGCTAATTGCCGTCTATAGATGTCAGACCAAACTACCGACAATGAGCGAGATTTTCTGTGCCTGGTTCCTGACCCTAGCCTGCTGGCATGTAGATTGACGGATAGCCCCGTGGATCCGGTCCCCAAAAAAAAAAGGACGGGAAAGGAACAGGAAAGACGGCCTCGTATCTTTGTGACGAGTGCGATTGACGAGGTCTGGGCCAGCTGGCCTGTTGGAATGTGCCGCTGGGAGAGAGCGCGAGCCGACGCACACCCAGTAGGTAAGGATGAATGAATGGTGTGCCCTCTTGTCTCAATTCAACCTGTTGAAGCTCTCCCCTCACTTCCGTGGCGGCGTGGCGTGGCGGAATTCGACGGGCACACAACGATCGTCCACCTCAATCATTCATCTCGATCAATCAGCGCCCGCCAACCAGCGGCAAAGCGGCCACAGCTGCAGCCTCTGCCCATCATTCACCACTCGGCAGCCCATTCGAGTCAGGACCGTGCCGTAGTGCCACTGACACGTCTGCTGCGAGATGCGCCACGTTTCCCAGAGGCCTTACCAGGGTCAGGGACGGTGCCTTGGGGGCTGGCCTATTAACGGACTGGTCTCGCAATGACCCCACGCGCCAGTCAACCCCTGATTATCGCCCGGAAGGAAGAAACACCTGATGGAGAGGGAAAGCATGCTGAGTGGACGGCACTACACGGCACCTCTGATAGGCACTGCTCCGGTGCCAGAACGACACTGATGCTGGGTGATCATGAGCTAACGAGCCAAGATGGAAGACTTGCCGTGCACCCACCATCGCGCACGCGCACGCCCACACATGTTTGTCTTGGCTGAGGAGCCGTAGTCGGTCATTCAGGCTTGATGGGTTACAGTCAAGACGGAATACAACGCAATAGTCTCGTCCAGCAGGCCGACAACAATACCAGCTCACCTCGCCGGGGAGACCAGCCTACACTAGCAGCCTCTTCCGTGGTTCTTTTACAGCGCACCTGCGTTAGTAGAAGATACTATTAGATATTGCGAGTATTAGCGTGGACAGGCTGTGCTTTTCATTTATCACTTCCACGGCCGTGCCAGGTACCAAGTACGGTGTACTTGTTGCATGGAAAAGACCCCCCCCCGGCACATACAAGGTATGGATTATGTAGGAGGTCGGAGAACGAAGTACAGGCTACTCCATACTGGTACGTTAATTCACCGCGAACACTTAAGCTGTTTTGCATTGAACAAGGGTTACTGGGTGGATCATGGGTGGACACTTCTCTCTTCCGCCCCTGGTTTCCGTTTCGCCTTCACACCTTGACGCCATCCGCAAAAGGTGTGTAAAAAATAGCGTGGTTGTCTCCAGTTGAGTGCATACAGAGAACTCCGCATACTCCGTACACGAAGCAGTACTCCATGCTAGGTACATAGACGCACGCTTGCATGCGGCTCCGTGAACGTGCACTTACATTAGTATCCCATCTTGTCCACCTTCTTGCAATTAACCCCCCCCTCTTCCTCCCTTCTTCTTCTGCAGGGCATTTGTGCCTGGTCGCTGCCGCTTCCAAGTGCTGTGGCTCTTTTAAAAGGCTTATCAGGGTTGTAACATGATTCTCGACCGTTGGAGCGTGAGTTGATCTCTTCTGCTGACTTTTGTGCAATTTCATATCTGTAATACTCTATTTGGCTCTCTGGATGTCGCGACCTTCAGGGGGGCTATATAAAAAGCTGTCAACAAGCAAAAAAAGGGCTAACCAGTGGGCACCAGTTGCCGTTCGCTTTTCCTTCTGCTTGGCCTGCCGTCTATTACTAGGAGAGGGAAATTCAGTCGCTTTCCACCTCTTTCTCATCGAGGTCATTCGTTGTCCACCATCCCGGTCCCTACCTTCTTCCTTGACCTGCTCGTGGCTTCTTCCGCGCTTGGAGAGACTATCCAGATAGGAACCCTTTGGACTTTGGACAGCCACTTTGATATAACTTGCCTCCGAGGAAAAGGCTTAGTTGAGGGCTTTCAAAGAGGAGAGTCCTTTGATTGTCCACTCATTCGTCTCAAAAAAGTGAAAACAATTTGGGGTTATAACGAACTATCCGGATGGCCCTGTAATTAGCATGCCTATGCTTTCATCGAACGAGGCTCCCGGGTCTGGCCCTGCTGGACAGTCAACACAAGTGCGTCGCGACACCGATAGCGGAAAGGTGGACAACATGGCCAACCCGCACGAGACCGTCACCATCGTTTTGGCCACGACTATCCCGTCTGTCTTTCTCATCATATTAGCCGCTGTCGTTTACCGTCAAATTCGAAGGCGGAGGAGTCGCCTTGGATTCGCCAACCGGGACATCACACCAATTGACGATGAAGAGATTGAATCCTGGAAGGTTGATCGGACACAAAGCCTCGATGGCGAGGAGAAGCTTGCGAAGTCGCCCAAATTGACCATCCAGGAACCAAGACCTGTTCATCACGCCCATCACGCAAGCACATCCATCGGTTCTGTCAAGTCGCCTAGCGTCATTGTGTACACGCACCGAGTGTCGGAGGATCATCTACCTTGGTCTCCCTCGTACGGAAAGCGCAGTGTTGATATTCCGCAGACGCCCGTCCTTGCTCGGGCACCCAACGCTCGACCGGGTCTCACAGACGAAACCGTCCGAGGCGACCAAGCTTATGTCAACATAAAACGAACTCCGTCAACACGTCTCACAAAGAATGGCTCTCCCCGCCATTCGCGAACTCGAAGCACACGAAGCAGCTTCGGTGCTAGCACCAACCGAGAGCACTGGTATAGCCGGACGCCAGAACAAAACTCGCCTCGAGCATCTGGAGATACTTTCTCCAAGTCTGCACCACCATCTCGGCGCGGGCGCAGGGCAACCATCTCGACGCCAGCCAATACCTCTCGACAAGTATCGCGTGATGACGAAGTCCCTCTGACGGGTCTGTCACCACGACCTATGGTACATAGATCGGAAATTGGACGCGCCATAGGATGAGGCTGTCAGTGCGACGAGAGGAGCGTCCTACTTCTGACTTATCGGGAGGATGCTCTTCCAAAACGTTTGGAGTAAGAAGAGAGGGAAAACCCGAATTCTTTATACGTTCTTACAGCTTCCAATCTACCAACTTGGTGGCGAACAAATCACTCAGCTCACGGCTATTATGTGTCATGGGGCATGTTGACGGATCGTCGCACCCTTACGACATAACGTTTTTTTTTCTTTCTCTTCTCTTCTTTCCCTATGGATTATTCCGTACTTTACTCTTCTTTTTTCGCATACGCAGGTGCTACTCCTGCGGAGGATTCGTATGCCAGGCATCTTTGGTCGCTTCGTCTTGGTAAGCGATAACAAATGCAGGCTGAGCCTTTGTTTAATGTTGTTATTTTCGGTATTGATTTATTTGATATACGACGGATATACCCACACATGTTTCTTTTTATGTCGGTGTGCAAGCACATATTCTTGTCATCGAGACGGCTGATCATTTTACTTGGGATCAGAGCTGGAGGGCGGAGAGATTGCCAAAGGTCAGGAACACATTGTGATATGATGGGTTGAGGCGTGTTTGAAGGCTCGTGAGCCAGTATTGAAGCGATTCCCTTTTCAAAGGGTCTATGCGCGATGGAAAACTACCTATCTAGCACGAGAATGAGGAGGAAAGTATGTAGCCAAACCAATTGACCACTCCCAAGTAAGAGGATCAGAATGCTCTCGATTGATGACTGTGATGATTGAATGGAGGAATTCATCAGGTTTCATGTGTTCTTAGGCGAAGCGACATGAAGCCAAAGAATGTGAGGATGGGAGGTTTTGCCTGTTGGTGTTAGTAGATGCCATTTATATGGCAACCTCCCTACTCTCAGGTACTTGTCCAGTACCCGGCTGGACGGGCGGCCACCTTGTCAGCAGTTCGTACCTCAGCGGTCCTGCAAGGTCAGAGCACCAAAAACCACTTAACGCGCGCCACGGCGGGGGCACGCGTCTAGCACCGTCGGGGCCTTTTTTTCCTTTTTCCTTTTTGTTCTCGATAGAGCGAGCGAGAGCGAAACTCTGGACGCGCTCTATCAGCTTGTTCTTGACTTTTTTCTTCTGCAATCTGCCCCAGAATCATTTCGGAATCCCCTTTCTGGGACGGTTACTGACGCTTTTGTGTCTGCTATACGACCATCGTAGGGTCTTTTTTTTTTTTTCTCTTCTTTACCTCGCCCTCAACACGCCCCCTTACATAAGGCGCCTGTACCTGGTACCTGGACAAAATCTCATCTCATTTCATCCTCAACCCGATCCGCCATCTCTCTCACCCTTTCGCTTGTAACTCGGACTGCGGCATCACGCAAGGAAGAACACCCCGTCGCTCTTCTACTCGTTCAATTGGCCTCTCTCACTACGACGTCCCGCCTAGATCCTCACGCAACCGTTCCTGAGACGGGGCTTTCCTGGCGAGATTTCCTCCAATCGATTTGAGCTTGGTGCTGCTGCTTTTTGGGGGACTTTGTGTTGCCTTTGGCTGAGGCGTCGTTTAATTTTTGA
Source organism: Trichoderma orchidacearum (assembly GCA_023653515.1). Lineage (NCBI taxonomy): Eukaryota > Fungi > Ascomycota > Sordariomycetes > Hypocreales > Hypocreaceae > Trichoderma > Trichoderma orchidacearum. Next base: position 806,236 of record JAAOZV010000014.1, read on the forward strand.
CAAAGGTGACTGAGCCGTAGCTGCGTCTACGGAGCAGTCTTTGGTTTCGTCTTTCTTGGTCCCATCTCCTTTGCTCCTCCAAACGCTCTATCATCCTACTTGAGCTCTCTTTCTTCCGAGCTTTCTTCTCTGGGATTACTATACTCTGCTTATAAACACCAACTCAACAATCTCACCAGCCTCTCACCCCATCTCATATTATCACTTACCTTGCCCTACACATCCGGCGAGAGTCTTTGTCATCTTCTGAATTGTTGCATATTCCCCAGCACTTGAGAGAGAAAATATGCCGCCTCGCAAGTCAGACGTTCGGGCGTCTACCCCTACTACCGTTGAGGGAGCCTCTCCTCCGGCAAAGACACCACAGACGCAGGATAAGCTGGAAAAAAAGGACAAAGAGAAGGAGAAGGAGAAGGAGAAGGGGAAAGGAGGAGAGGATGCTGTGACGATAGAGGTATGTCTCAGATATGGATCTCCTCGAGTATTTTCTTGGTGGTACCTGGATCCGCTGCTTCAACATTGGGGAAATGGGAGCCGGCACTGTTCCTTCTTGGCGGGTTTCAAGCCAATCCAGTCCTCGAACCACGTCTCTATACGGGTGAACGAATCTCCAAGGCTGATGCTGCATTTCTAGGACCTAAATCTGCCAAAGTCAATAATCACAAGATTGGCAAAGGGCATCTTACCTCCGAACACCCAGATTCAAGGCAATGCCATCTTAGCGCTGAGCAAGAGTGCTACCGTTTTCATCAGCTATCTAGCATCACAGTACGTCTCTGCATTTTTGATGAGCAGACTTTCCTAGCCGCAAGATGCCAGAGTACTATGCTTTTGGTTGATGGACAACTATATTAAGCCATAACGTCAATGTAATAGACCACTGAATGCGCCATGAGCTGACGATTCCATATCATAGTGCTAATGAAAACACTGTCGCTGCCGGCAAAAAGACCATTTCCCCAGCCGATGTATTCAAAGCATTGGACGACACTGAATTTTCTTTCCTGAAGGAGCCCCTCGAGGCTGAATTTGCTAGTAAGTCCGGGCTTGACCACCCTGCTGAACAACCTGCTCTGCAAGAAATTCCTCTTGAAAGATTGCTCTCGGGTGGTCTTTGGCTCTTTCTTATATCATCTCTCCCTCTTTGCCGTTTATACGTACCGATCTAACAGGTACCCTTTTCTCCCCTTTTTCCTTAGAATTCAACGCCATACAAACCGAAAAACGCACCTCCTACCGTCAAAAAGTGCGAGCCGCGAAACACGGCTCTGGCGATGACACCGAAATGGCCGACACAACCATTGCCTCAGAAGCCTCCACGTCATCCGCGCCGCGTGCGAAGAAGGCTCGTGTCGATCCTTCTGCCGCAGAGGACGAGGAAGCCGATGCCATTGTAAATGACGAAGATGATGAAGACGAAGACGAAGACGAGAATGAGCATGAAGGAGATGAAGAGGCTCAGGATGACGACGACGAGGATGAGGAGGAGGAAGCCGGTGACGAGGAAGAGGATGAGGAAGATGGCGCAGAAGCAGAGCAGAGTGGTGATGAGACGCAGGATGCGCTGGAAGAGAGGCGGAGTAGAGACGAGGCGGACGAGGCGCTGGAGGGAGACGAGAGCGATTAAAACCAGGTTTTTTTTTTGTATTTAAGCGAGGGGTTTTATTATATTTACATTGCTATTCATTTGGTCTTTTCACCGTGCATGTATCAATTGCGAGATTCACAGTACGTCGTCAAAAGACATGCTAGGATGTAATCAACAGGCAGCTCACTCGATTATAACACATACATCACAAGCATTCATTCAGCATACAACTTTAATATATAAGAAACACAAAAGGAAACGCGTTGAAATAAAAACCACCAAAGAACATAATTACAAACATCCAAAATCAACAGAGATACTTAAAAGAGCAAAGAAGAACTCACCACCCCCTGCGTACCACAACGGAATTTCGTTCCTCGGACCAGCAAGGAAAAAAAAAAAAAAAGAAACCTGGAGACGCTCAGAAACCACCGTATAAACTTCGCCAGATAAAGAACAAAAGTGAGACCACCAACGGGATCCAAATGGGCCACCTATGTATTCCCGGACGACAGCCTGAGATCCCAGACCGACAAATCTCATGGGCGGACGAGAAGAGAAGGAAAAAAAAGAATAGTTCGATATTAGCCCGCTGTGGAAGAATCCTAGATGCCTGTCTTTTTAAGCTCATCGTACGGACCCTTCAAGAGACCATAAGTGAAGAAGCTTCATGTAAAAGCAACCGTCACACACCAGACTGGTCCCATCCAAGGCAAGATATACACGATATATGCAAAACTGACGACAAGTTTCGAGTCTTCACTCCCGATTATGCAGGCCGTGCAAAGGTTGTAGACGTTGGGTAACGCGCATCTTGATATATTCGTGTGTATAGCCCAAAGGAAATAAAAAAACGGAAAACTCAATTTCTTTCATAAAGTGTGTTCGACGACTAAAAGCAAACCGAGTGGTATCAACAGGCAAGGCAAGACGCTGCCCTGCCAAAACATGAGGATTGGCCGTGAAGAGATGCCAAATAAGGGTTTCCCTCTCCTTCGTGAAAATTCCGTAAAACAAAACAATACATTGTAAAATCCTCACCCAGATCATATTCTGGGTCCCAATAAAAAAAGTCGGCCGTTATAGAAGAAGAAGAAGGAAGGAAAAATAAGGGGAGATGGGAAAAAAAAGAAAAAGAGAAAGACGTTGATAGCCAGCCGCCAACGAGATAGTGCCAAGTCATACGGCGGACAAGGTCTGCCGTTGTGTAACCGCGAACCCAAAGAAAAGATGAGCCTCTCCCAACCTCCCCGACTCCTTTATATCCCGCCCGAGTCAGAATGGTTCGCACAGTTCAAGACAAAGCCACTGACCCAAGAAAGCAAAAATAGCCACTCCAACCAACCTGTATGTTTGGGGGGGGTATCTGGAATGTTGCAGCAGGAGCTAGGTCCCAGAAAATAAAAGCCCAAAATCTCAACCAGGCCCTCAAAGACAAGTTGTGCAGAAGATAAGAAAAAAAAAATCATGGCATGTGACGTGACAACGTCCCAAGCTGCTTCGATAGTAACCACACCAATATGTTTTCAGTTATATAGCCCACCTAAAAAGGCTGAGTCTTTTCTTCTTTTCCCGTCTTTTCGCTGTACAGCATTCGGAACCCTACTGCTGCTGCTGGGGCGTCCACCACTGCTGAGGCTGTGAGTGCTGGCCCGACCAGGCTTGCGAAGCCGACTGTTGCGCGCCTGGCGTAGTCTGGGGCATATATTGACGCGGCGTCTGGTCTGTGCCGTACATGCCTTGACTAGTACCGTATTGCATGCTTCCCATGCCGGGAAACTGCATGCTTGGCTGCATCTGGCCGGCACCAGTCTGACGAAGGTGGGAGGCCGGGGACTGCGAGGGGTGCGGGGCCTGAGGCTGCGTCGTGTAGCTGCTGTAGCTGGTTTGCGGTGTCTGAGGGCTTTGAGACCACATGGCCTGACCGGGCTGTTGATAACTGTAACCAGCCGCTCCAGGATTCATGGCTCCCGTAGAACCTGTAGACGGTGTCGGCTTACGGATGCTCAACTGAGTTGTTAAGAGGGGGCTGGTCATACCTCGGATGGGAGCTTGACCAAGCGCGCTCTGCGCGTTGATGGACTGGGAATAGGGCGGCGCAGTCATCATCATCTGTGGACTCTGGGAGGACACGACACCAGGCTGGGCAATCCCAGCGGTGGTGGTATGGGGCGAGTTGGACGGCCGGCTGGTGGGGATAGCCGTGTCGGCGGAGGCGACGGGCTGGGTGAGACTGGACGGAGTGGGCTGCTCGTGTGGCCGGCGCCATATGTTTTGGAGGTAATCGCCGCGCATATCGCGTTGTTGGTTGACGGACCGGTTGAAATCGGCCGCGTGGTGGGCCTGGGAATGGATCTCCACGAGAGGGGAAGGCCTGGTCTGATCTTGGTACGGCGGTCCGGTGATCTCCTGGCGGGGGCCGCCCTTGACGATATTGCCATAGTCCCTGGATCTGTTGTCACTGAGGTCTGGTCCGACCGTTAATGCCGGCATTCTCGTGGCGCTTCCGGGTGCTCCCATCATACCTTGAACGAGGTGAGGCTGAGGCGCACCGGGGTAAGGTCCAGGCGTGTTATTGTAGACGATTTCCGTGTGCGGGTTTCCCAGCAAAACGCTATTCTGGGCTGCCTCGGCCGCCTCTCTGGCCTTGGCGGCTCCGGGTCGCTTCTCGCCGGCGGGATCGGCCTCGGTGAAGCCCTGCTTTCGGGCCTTGGTTTCCCAGTAATCGTCTCGGACGCGGCGGCCATTCTCGATGACGCGGCTACCAAACTGGCGGAACATGGACCGGGCGGTGACAATGGCAATCTGTCTGGACCGATACGAAAAGGGCAAGATCTCCTGCTGGACAAGATCGTCCTTCTCGGCCTGGCTGGCAATAATTTTGTAGAGCGATCTGTTTTTGTTAAACAGCAAATAGGAGTCTCTATATCCCAGCACGCGCGCGCATTCGGTCGCAAGCATGAACAGCTTGTCTCCTCGATTGGGAACCAGGAATGTACGGCACCGGTACTGGCGGCCGCCGAGAAGCTCGCCATTGGGCAGCACTTTCTTCTCACCAAACTCGTCTGTCTCGCGCGGAATGTATTCATCGCCCGTGGGGTTCAGTTGATCGGTGGTATGATCTCTCACCGTAGGCAGCGCCTTCAAGGTCGTCTTGGTGGGCGTGGTCTTCGGAGGCAGCTGTGCCTGCGGGGCCGCGTAGGCTGGCGTCGCCTGGGTCGGGATTGCAGTGTTTTGGGACTGAGGCGTCTGCGGCGGCGGAATGGTTTGGGGGACGGCTGTGCCCGGGGCCTGCCCGGGGGCCTCGGAGATGCTCCCTGACGTTCGAGACTTCATCATTGGTCGTATTCGCTTGTGCTGAAGATGGCGATCGCCTAGAAACCACACCAGAGGATTGTCAGCCAGCGCACCCTTCGGCATGCATTTAAAAGAAAACAAAACCCTCGTCTCTCGTCGCCTTGTTCCCGTCCCCTCGATCAAGAAGCTATCTTGTTGTTTTGTTATTTTTGCGCAGCGTTGCACGCAGCAGAATGTAACGTAAAAATTAAAGAAAGATATCCGGAAGGCCCTGTGAAACGCGGCGCAGACCCCGAGCTACACAAGATCTATCGGCGACATACCGTCATCGCCAGGCCGATGTGAGTCGAAGGTGTCCGGAGATCGATTCCGCTTGATGCCCCGAGGTGGTAGGTTGAGTAGGTCTATGACAGCAAACGGGTCAGCATTATGGGCTTGCGAAGATGAGATTTTGCGCAAATTGCAGGAGACATCGTGGAGGTGGCGCCATCGAGGGTTGTGAAGAAGTAAAAGAGGCAGGTTTCTGAAGATTTCTTTCTTTTCCTTCTCTTCCTTTCTTTTGTTTTTTTTGTGAAGATGGCGCGCGCCTTCAGGAACCAGCCGGGGGGAGGGGACCGGCATAAAAAAACCCAGAGGGAGGGGCAGCAACGCGAATGGCAAGCAGGTGTAGCAAGATTGAAGTCACTTACCAGAGTTGAGGGCAGCGGGATTGATTGTCGCACCGTCGGCGCCTGTTGGCTGTGCGGAGTACATGACAAAGAGATCCCCAGCCAGCAGCAGCAACGGCGGCTACAGCAACGGCGACGTGTCGTGAAATAGTTGGGTTGGCGAGATTCAAGGATGGACGAGATGCAGAGGGACGGGCTTGACCTTGCAGATGGTTGGCTTCCTGGGGTGGGCGCGGAAGGGTGTGGCGAAGGGGCCCAGCAGGCAGTAGCCGGAGGCGAACCGAAGGAAACCAGCCGGATGGACAGACAGGCAGCAAAGACAGAGAAGCAGAGCGGCAGCAGCAAGGTGTATGTATGTAGTAGGTAGGTAGGTATATAGGCAGTGTAGCATGAGGGCGGCGCAACACAACCTTCAAGGCCACGGAGCTGGCTGGCCCTGCTTCAGAGCTCCAATGCGTAAAGTAGCCGTTCGAGGTAGGGTGACGGAAACGAACGATGAGCAGCCGACCATGGCTGCGCAGGGAGGACGGGAACGATGCAGCTTTTTGCGCTTCTTGATATCGAGGGGAACCGGTGGGCTGGATGGAGGGGGGGGGGGGGAGATGGATCTTTTTTTTTTCTTTTCTTGAGGTTACCTTTCTATTTTTTTTTTCTCTCTTGGGTCCGACAGCAGACGGACGAGGGGCGCGACGCGTGTGCGACAGCAGCGACGACGATCGCACCAGGCGGCAGTCAGGAAGCACGAGCGGCGACCGGCTTCTTGTCTGGCGACGTGCGCGTTTCTGCGAGTCTGGCTGCAGAGAGGCCGGCGACGATGGTTGGAATCAGCGCGACTCGACTCGACGGCGGTGGAGACTCGCGAAGCTCGAAGCTGGAAGCAGCGCAACGCAGCGACGGGTTGTGCAGCGATGCACGACGACAAGAAACAAAACAAAGGCGAGGCGGCGCAAAAAAGTTTCGAAAGCTGGGGACCTTGGCCGGATGTGGGCGCGATGTGGTCGGCGGGAGGTTGTGTGTGCGAGAAGAGGGAGGGTGGTTCTGGGTTAAGGTGGTGGTGGTGGTGGTTGTGGTGGAGATCGTTTTGGGGGGGGAGGAGAAGGGCGAGGGTCGCGGCGTGGTTTGTAATGGGACAGTGGCAGGTAGGTATGTCGTACGTTAGCACGCTTTTTTTGCACGCTAGAGGTCGCAGCGACTTGCAGAGCGGGGGGGAAGAAGAGGGACTAGAGGGACCAGAGGAGGGACCAGAGGAGGGAGGCTACTAGTAGTAGTACTGAGGGCCCTCGTTGGCGCTGCTGCGGATGCGCGGATGGAGGGCTGCAAGCGGATGATGGTTGGCTGCAAAGACGCAGCGACGAGGAGGGGGGCGTGTGCTGGATAATACCTAGCATCGGATTAGCCTGGGCTGCTAGTACGAGTCCGTGAAGAGGGACAGGCAGGACGGACAAGGCTCAAGCCATGCGATGGGACGGAGAGGAGGGGAAGCCCGAGGTGGACGATGCTATAAGTACCAGACAGTAACCACAATACGAGTTTAGTTTCAGGTTCCATGAGAACATCAGCCCGGTTATTTATTGTCAGGGCGGGCCAGGCTGCAGCTCAGCCGCGCGCAGCAGGCTCATCAATATCATATCTGCCTGTACAGAGTAGCGGTCCAGGAATTTGCCTGCGTTAGTAGTGGGAAGCAGCGATCGTGGAGGTACCAGACTGCTAAGCCTCCCATGCCTGGATCTGGATATCCGTAGCTAGCACCGCCTTGTAACTATACGTACCTAGGCAGGTACCTCATATTACTTGCCATGATGAGCAGCAGCAGCAGCAGCAGCAGCTGAGTGATGCTTTCCCCCCTCCAGCCGTTCATCAAAGGGATATGCCACTACAAAAGTGACTTATAGCAGTGGGCACGTTTGGTACCTCCAAAGTCACCATCACCGACGGGCAGCAGCTTTCCAGCTCTCCCAGGTTCACCCAATCCAAGCTGACCCGGTCCGCCCATTGACGCCATATCTGGATACCGTACTGGCCCTCTAGTGCATTAGTGCCGCCGCGCGCGCTGCTCCCAGGCCCCCAATGCCCTGTCGGGGGCCCTGTAGGTAGCCCACGAGAGGAGCCCACCGGCTTGCGCTGAATATGCAAGCAATACTACCTGGATTCGAAGCAACCCATGCTTGCCATCGACTGGCAATCGGCAATACTGCCCCTCTTGGGAACCGCAAAGCCTTCATCGGTTGATCCTTCAGTCAGCCGCCTCCTTCTCGCTCCTCGTCCGCCCGCTCGCACAATCATCCATGGGGGATTTGAACACAAGGGTGGCCTTTTACTGTGCTCACGCCTCTGCTCTAACCCGCCCAAATATATCCCCGCACCAGCTACTACCTTAGTAGTACATCCATAGGTACATGCAACTTAGGTTGATACGACAGCCGCCATGTTTGGACAGAAGAGACACTAGCGGGTTTCTCTACAGCTGCGCGTCGCTTATTTTAGTGATCCAGGTGTGGGTGCAGTGCAGCCCGGTCTCAAAAGAAAAAAAGAAAAAAGACCGCGTGAAGAGCCCACTCGAAATTCAAACTGTGGGAACCGCGAGGCAAAACAAGAAAGGAATTTCATCGTAAAAGCAAGGGACGGGACGAACGAACGACAAGATGTGACCAAGGAAACCGGGGTCCCAGGTGCCATCCATCCTCCAAGCACTCAAATGTCCAAGCCATCCCAAGGGCTGCACGCGCTAGGGCTACCCCGGGCGCGTCCGTGCATCTCCATGCGTCGAAGTGACCAGTCACCACCAGCTCGTGTAGTTTGCGCCCGGCCGGCCGTTATTATGGATCACGGTGCGGCAAGGTTCTATTTTCGAAAGCTGATGGATGATGGCCTTTACCTGTTTGAACATCAATCCTGGGTCATGCGTGTTGAAAAAAAAAAAGTTTAGACCTCGACGCAGAACTAATCGTGGCAAATCGGGAAATGGTCGCCATCGTACTCATGCCAGAAAAAAAAATGAAGCAAGGCATCCCGCGTGCCCATTTCTCGAGTACCTTGGCACATACGAGTACAACGCGGAATGGTCTCAAATATTGACTGGCATGCTGGTGCAGCTAGTGTCCCAACGACGTCATCTGGGCGTTCTGGGTCATAGTCTGTCGGAAGCAGGAATCGAACATATCGTCACCGCTAGTCGCGAATGAGCAGTAAACCAGTACCCAGATCGGTTTATGGCGGCCCATTTTCCCACCGAAAATCCGCATTGGCCATGCGGCCGGATAGAGTTGATTTGGAGGTGGGGCTCTCTTTTTGGCTGAATGGGCATGTTCGGAGGCTAAGGGACCAGCGGATGACGGACGGAACTACTGGCCAGGTACTCAAAAGTACCTCGGACGTTCTACTGTATTTTTTTTGGGCACTTCTATCCTACGGATCTGTCCTCCGTGCCTTAGCACAAACTTTCCTGTATTCCACATGGCATCTCTTGTCACCTGTTTCAATTCAATGGCCACCCGAAAACCCCGAGACTTTCGCCTCATTAGTTATTGAATGTCTTACCGTCAGGTTGGACGTTGAATGCAGCTCGACATAAACAGATAAGCAACAGAGTTACACTAATGAATTCCCCTTGCCATACGGAGTACTACACCAGAATCTATTCGGACTTTGGCCTCGCTGCTTTTGGTAGCCCTGTGCCTTGTGTCCCTTTTCAAACTTGTGGTTCTTCTGGAGGTATACAAGGCGTAAGAGGACTCCCGGAGACACCCCCCTATTGGGTACTCGGACACACACCCCCATTGATATTCCGGTAAAAGGTCTGCCAAGAAGAGCCCAATAATAAGTTGCAAGAACAGGAAGCTTGCAGAAGCGGCTTGTCTGATTCGATGCCTCGTTCCAGGTCTATTCTTCACCCCTTCTTCTCTACCTAGGTGCTACCGCGGCAACATGATATTGGATACAACGCAACTCTATATGGAGTTCGTTTTCTTTATGGCGACAAGGATAATCATGCGAGAGCGGCGATGCTTGCAATTTTCAAGCACCGCCGTACTCTCTTTGCTGTTGAGGAACAAGAATGGATCCGGCCTAATGCTGATGTCGGCATCATCCTGCGCGGCCATTAGTCGTCATCGCTGACAGGGACTGCCCGAATAAGCCGGCATCTCGCACGATGATTCGCAGAAAGCCTTGATATTACTAGGTAGTAGTGACTGAATACAAATTATGGAGCAAAAAGAGGCCCCTTGAGAGACGTGTAGCATAGCGCACTTATTCCGTACCTACCTTAGTAGGTGGTAGCCCAAGGCACAGCGAACACTTTTCCATGGCTCTTGACGCTGCAGGGCCGGCTCGGTCTGCAAAGAAGACCACAGGGCAGGAATCAACCACAAGCTTGCAATGTCGGCAGGTGCTTTGCTCTTGTCGCTTCACGTTGGCAGGCGCGGCCTTTGCCCTTTGGCACCAGCAAAGAACTCAAGACGCAAAAGGACAGGTCATTACTTACAAAATCACAACACCTCGTCTTCGTTTTAAACTTCTGTTTTGTTTTCATGGCTTGCTGTCAATAGTGACAAGCATGGCTCTATTGTGATCAAGCTTCGAACAATATGAACGCCACCGCTCCATGCCGCCATCCTCCGCTATTGTGAACACACGAGTTTGAGTTTGCGCCGCGGAACTAGGCGTTTAGTTTTGGGCATAGCCCAAGTAGGCATGTGCAGGAAACGGAACCGGCGCTTCCTCGTTGGAGCAGCAGTGAAGAGAGTGGCTCCATCAACTGATACCTCAGTAGAAAAAGATGTGCAGAATCGCATTTGCCGAGTTGCCTTTTTCGCGTTCCTGTCTTGAGCTTTCAGATCCAGTAGCCTGTCCGCACCTACCCAGCTCCGAACGCCTCTCCATATCCTGTTGGCGGCCTGCTCAGCAAACCGCTACTGTGATAAAACCCTAAATGCTGTTAGCGGCGGGCAATGGGCTTCCACCGAGACGTCGCCGCGGAATTCTACACTCCCATCTGATGCTTGAAGAAAGGCGAAACGGAGATCAGAAAAATAGGCGCATATCGAAACTGCTTTTCTCGACCAATGTGCGACTCAACCGACTTGCATTGCCAGACTCGATCCAACCTTTCTCAACATACCTACCAAGTACCTACGGGGTACTCAGGCCTCTTCGTGATACCAAGACGCCATGCCAAGCTCCCTGCACTACCTACTTGCGCGACAATCAACTTGCGTGCTACAGGATTTGGCGTGTGCGCATTGCAGCGGCGCTAACTCACGCTAACATGCACGCCGAGTTTTTATCAGTGGCCCAAGGCGTTCACAAGTCTCATCATGAACATGGGGGCCGGGGTTCATGGTACAGGGGGGGCGGCTTTGCGTGCGCAACCTCTTGTGCTGAGTGTGAGGTGCGGGACGATGCGATCGCGCTGACCCCAGACCAAAAGGAGCTTCCACAAGGGCGGACTCGCAACGGGACCAACAAGCATCGGAATGCCTCGTTCCCCGCAGCCATCGCTCATGGTGGTCTTTACCTGGATGCCTGGTCTGTCCAGCACCTACAATCACAGTCTTTGCTACCCTACCCAGAACCGTTCGTTCCAGAACGTGCACCTCACTGATACCCGCAACCCGGTATCCGCTTCACTTCACTTTTCTGCTCTTTTGTCTCATTCGATGCACGAAATCAGAGGTCGATGGGCAGCCCTTCCCTGCCCTACATAAATCGCGGGACACATTGCAATGTTCCATACTACATCATCGCGGTGGTGAAAACAAATGATCCAAGCCTTGGCTATCACGCACCTCTTCTTCGCATGAGACGCATGGTGCCCATTTTCCCCTTGCTCCTCGACATTGCGGATGATATGCTCCGTCCCTCAAGCTTTGTTCTCCAAGTACAAGTGATATCGGCGGAGCTATGGAGCGAAATCGTCTGCTGACAATCCATAACGCTCCTGGTACCACCTAAATGTCTATGGAGCCCTCGAGAATTTTCTCCACTGTACGGAGCATGTACGGAGTGGTTTGCCATAACAGCGTCTGCTGCCCATTATATCAGCTCTGGAGTAATATCGCATATCCACCGACTGGACGGGTTTATTGGCAGTAGTAGCCCTTGGTTCAGGTAAAGCTAATGATCTTGCCGCGCTGATCATACTTTTGCTCCTCACCTCACGGTCACATCGATTGTTGCGCAACATGCTGCTTCTAAAAGTAGGTAAGTCGCCGACTCCATTCCACCCCCCACCGCGAGCAGCCCAATCTTCCCGCTCGGCCCTAGCGCAGGCGCCCCCCCCCCCCCCCAAGGGCCGCCACTCTCCTGCCCGCTATGGCAGTGCCGCTGAAATGACTTGGTTCCTACGAACCACAGTACGAGGAAGCGTGTCTTCAGCTTTTCTGTTCGTCTTCTCAGCAGCCGATTAGACACTGAGCGTCTGAACTCAGTCGGTTTATGCAGGTGGAAAATTGTGAAAGGCAGCTCACAATGAGCTAGAAGAAGATAGTCTATACGCGCTGCCAGTGCTCTTCAACGATTGTCAATGCCTGTTATGTCTATCGTTGTCACTAAATGCGTCGCCCTGGCATCGCATTCGGCTTGCCACGAAAGGCTACGCTTATTCGGCAAACGTGATGCTTGGAGCGCCTGTGGATTTACCTCCTCCACGGACTTTTTGTCTCGCGAGCTTCTATATCACCTATCCAAGCAAACTCGCTCCATCTCTCTGCCCTATGGAAGCAGCAGCCATTTCTCCAAAGACAACAACGACGTAGATATCCTTTACAGCCCCACCTGATCGTCCGCACTGACTCAACTAAAACCTGCCGCTAGGTAGGATAGTCCAGCGATTGGTGTGCTCGTCATGAGATTCTTTTGACTTGCGGAGGAATCGCCGACTTGCCGGTTTTGGGGGGGGGGGGGGGCCTAGTCCTTCAGCTTTCCTGCACCAGGTAGGTCCCCCAATGCGTCGTGCTCTACCAAACAGGGCCAGATCCTGGGCAGTTGGGAGGACATGGTGTGTTTGAAGAGTTCCGCTGCAATGCACTTAGACTAACACCATGATTTGCCCGTTGCCTCTCTTAGGAAAGATTTCAGCTACGAGACAAACCCCGGGTGAAAATCCTCGCCTGCAAAACCGGGGAGTGGTCGTTGATAGCATCCTGCGTTTTACAATATCCATCCAAGAGTCAGACACACGCATACGCAAGTAGCTACCTACGATGAGTCAGATTACGCAGGAATTCAACACGTAGATAGGCTCATTCTTTTATCCGATGCGGCTACGTATGTGGTACATGCACCGGACGGCGAGAGGCGCTGCAGAGAGATGCAGTAGGATATCGAAGTATGCCACCCCACATCTTGACTACCTCTGCTAGCTCGACGGCTGCACCAGGAGGCATCTTTCGCGCACATGTCACGTCTTCGTGCCTCCCAGGAGTGGCAGCAAAGTTGCACTAGCCCAAGATTCCCTCACACCAGGCCTTCCACCCTCCTATACCTGGGCCAAGCTCAAATAAAGTGGCTCGTGTATACACCACCAACATGCTCAGCAAGTCAGGGGTAACACTGCGGATCTACCCAGCGAACGCCCACCACCATGGCAAATTCCTTTTTTTTTGCGATTGCCGATACCTCTAGATCGTGGCCTCGAGGAGGTTGACTAAGAAGATGGAGGGCACGGGTTTGGCGCCGGAGCTTTTTTTTTTTTTTTTTTACGTCTCGCTAGTATTTCAGAGACGCTGCATGTGAAACAGCAGTACTACGGAGTACACACCTCAATGTTGCACCAGCCCTGCCACGTTCACACACACACACTCTCTCTCTCTGCGAACGACGAGATAGCATCATATTGAACCCACTTCAGCGCTATGAAGACATCTGAGACAATTTTGAGTGAATTCTCTGAATGCTCATTCGCATCCTCAATCGTTCTGACCGGCAATGTTGTGATAGGTCTCCCCTCTTCGGAACCTACATTAACTACGTCGCCACAACATAAGACGCCACTTTCTTTGCTACATAGACAGGGAAAAGATGTCAAACCTGGCCTTGGTGGAAATAGGTATAAGACGATAGGGCAGCCTGGCCGGGATTTGACGGGCGAAGGAATCCTGTTTTTCTTCCATCTGGTTGGCCGACCTTGAGCAAATGAGCTGCAAATCAGCGTCTTAGTGCCATGCCCTGCAATGCGCTGCGTGAGTGCTACTACTAAACTTCGCAGCTTTGTTACCGAGCCTGTCATTCATTTCTTGGTGGATCACGAGGATTTCAATACCAACGTGACCTCGGTTACTTCTGCAGTCAACACCTGTCAAGACGAAAAGCATATCCCCGGTGGCAGTTGAGCGCGCAACAGTAATACTGCCCTGACTTGCAGGTATGTAGCCCACAATCCGGGTTTGCATCTCCACATGGGCGAGTCGTGTTGAAGCCCAATATCTGACCGCTGCTCTTAGAAGTGCGGGCTACGATCATCCTTGTACTCTGTAGCATATTACATCCGTCGCGATGCGACGCTATACTCTCACGAGACTCATACAGCTTGAATGAAATAGCGTTGATCGAGTCCACTAGAAGCAGCGCACTCAGCCATGTGACTACGCGTCCACTGTTTGAACAGATTCGGAAAATGATTTGCCAAGCCCAAGATGCATGCTGGAGGTTACCCAATCTAAAGTTTGTCGGCCTGTTTCCCATCTCTCTTGTCCGAAGAGGGGGGCAAGCACTACTGCAGGTTTGTTCTCTACTATGAAGCAGGTTTGCTCCTCTTAGCCTCCTACTTCCAGCGGTTGTCGCGCCCCTGGTCAATGGCCGTGAAGCCCGTCTAGCACGCATTTGTGAGGCCCGGCCTCCCCCCAAGCAAAATGGAGAAGCCTGCTACCCCCGGCACATGCTGAATCGTTCTCGTGGTAGTAGTACTAGCAGTAATAATACTAACTACTATAGTAATAGTACTGCCAGGAGAGGTAGTAGCAGTAGGATGTATATGTGCGAGATATGCATGCCACTGCCTCCTACAGCTGCCCCCCACCATGAGACGAGAATGACCACAAAGGCCATGGGTGAAGGACCTACATCACTCCCTTCGCAGCGACGGGATCCAATCCGGAAGAGCCGAGCTGTTGGGCTCGAGCACGCGGCCCATGGAGGGTCTATGCTCAGCACATACAGAATACTCCTTGGAAATTTTCAACGGAAAAAGAGGGCCGCTGGTGATCAGCGCCCGCATCTACTTGCTGTGACAGTTGGTGCTGTTCTGCCCTAGAACACGGCATGTATTATCTGCAATGCGCTCATGCGCCACTCATTTGCCCTGCCCGAGAGACTAGATCAGGTGTTTACTTGCGTTGGCTTTAACGTCGCGATCTGGGTATGAAGGCCGAAGAAAAATGACCGATGCTATGACGGATGACTTGATACTGCACGGTTGATGTCAACACTCTTTTTCTCTAGATTCACAGATCCACACCGAGAAATATCCACGGCTCTGGATGGATTAGTCGAGAACGTCGGAAAATGCTGCGTTGTGGTCCTATATGATGAAAGTGTGCATGAAGTAAGAGGTCATCTGGTTCTATTAGTCGAAGTCAAACGCGCATGCCCCTTGTCCCCAAACTAATTGGGGTACGAGGCGAGGCGAGGCGACTCCTCTTTCATGCTGTCTTACTGGTCCAACTACCTTCAAAGGCCCTTTGTTCTAATCGCTCTCCCAGGCCCGAGCTGAGACAAGAAGATGACGACTAGCAGGAGGGTAACTTATCGTCGGAGTGACGACCAGGTCGAGATCGAGCCGCGATGAAGCCGACATGCAGTCCTCACAATGCCAAAGGAACGGGGAAGACATACGAGGCTCGCTGAACCCGGCACCCACTTCTTCCTCGTCATGACTATGGCGTATCATCCCCATCAGCGCTGGTTGTACACGGAGAAATGGTTGTACGCGGAGCACAAGAGATGCCCAATGAACACCCGCAGACGTACGAACAGGATCGGCTAAAGCAACATGGATACCAGTGTCGTAGCATGTATGAGCACGCCAAGAGTGGACATGAGATGCAGTCGAAAGGGAACCACGACTGCGGAGCCTCGAGACATTCGGATACAAAACACACGGCGTGGCGTGGATGAAAGAGCCGTTCGTCTTGGAAGCGATGACGACGATATCATGTCTCACGGAACCTGGAGAGCTCCCTAGCAATACTGGGGGAGTAAGAAGCGTCCCATTTTCATCAGGAGTTCGTCCAGGTGATCATCTTCTTGAAGACTGATTAGCTATCTGGGCGGGGAACTCCGACGAAGACACAGTTACTGCCATGGAGAGGCCCAACGCGGGCTGTTACCCCAAAAAAACAAGTCGCATCAGACACGGGGTGATAGCGTAGCAATCAAGATTGGAGACGACCGGCTCCCTGCCTCAAACGCTATGGGGACTTCTCGCACCATGTGGTATGTTAACGGGGCATCGACATTTCATGTTCAAGTGGCATGATTGAAAAGGACTCTTTTGTAAGCTTGAAGTTGGGCGCGCGATGAGTCGAACTTTCTTCAACTTTGGGTCCCCATTTGAGAAATGATGACTATTCACCATAAGTATATTCACACGAATTTGATATTGCCTGAAGAATGATTTAGAAGACGATTCGCAATCCCGAGGCGAAGATGAGAGACTCCCATGCCTTGTTGGGGGTTTACGCAGTAAACTGATGGAGCATTCATCAAGCACCTCTGGGGCCGGCTGTCAGGTCGAATGGAGCACAGAGCGGCAAACGTGAAAAGTGCTAGATGTACACCACGTTCTTTATTGAGCAACTTTTGCATACTTGAGAAGCCAATATTTCATTTATCGGAGCCAGAACACCATTTACAATCCATCTGTATCTCATCAGCAACGCCCAAAGGGTGCACGTGACTTTATCCGCATATATCATCACGTGATACAAGCCCAACACAACAGAAGTAAACGAACGATGGATTAGGTGGCAGTAAAGCGTCTAGATGCTCCCAGAATAGATAATTGCCTATTGAAATGCTTTTTCAGAAGTCGTATCTGCTCCAGTAGATTTTTGAGGGTAAGCTTATTGCTTTGGTGTTGGCGCTTTGCTTGTTTCAACGCATATCGATAAGGTACCCCACTAAGAACTTTCCTCAATTCAAGCGGCCTTAGGGAATCTATCTCATTCGACAGCAACATATTTTTTCCCTCCAAACAGCTTCAGAGACAAGAACCGCCAGCATGACGAGCTTAAAGAGGCCACAGGGGTCGGATCAGCTGGCGCTGAACATCTCGAACAAAGTCTACGTCAGATCGACGCGGAGCGGAAAGGTGCAGAAGATCGTTCGGGAGGTATATCTGAGAACAGACATTCCGTGCTCATCCAACATATGTAGAGCGTGCTTGAGCCAGGCGCCCAGAAATGCTGCAAACCAGGGTAAGATTCCTCCCCAAGATTGAAGAGGGGGTGATGGGAGACTGAGATGCTGTTGATAGCTCTGCCGTTTGTCTTGTCGGAGAGGCCGGCTGGGACCAAATCTTACCCTCAGGGTCACTACTTGATCCCTGATACGAACGCCCTGCTAAATGCCATGGACTTGTTTGAGCAGAGCTCGTCATTTTATGACGTTATCATTCTGCAGACGGTTCTGGAGGAGCTTAGAAACCGCTCGTTACCGCTCTACAACCGTCTTGTAGGGCTGACCAAGAGTGAGGACAAGAGGTTCTACGTCTTCTTCAATGAGTTCCGCCTGGAGACGTATGTCAACCGCGAGGCCAATGAGACTGTCAACGACAGAAACGATCGTGCTGTGCGACAAGCCGTCAAGTGGTACGGGGAGCATCTGGCGTTGACCAAGGCGAAGCAAATTCCGGCAATTGTCATGCTCAGCGATGATCGGGATAATCTGCGGAAAGCCCGAGAGCAGGGCCTGCATGCGTCTTCCCTCGCAGACTACGTTAGCGAACTAGAGGATGGCGACAGGTTACTCGACATGATTGCGGAGTCGCAGGCTTCGGCGCAGGGCGGATTCAAGCAGTCCTCTCAGCAGCCTATATACCCGGAGTACTACACCCCGTCGCGAATGATGACGGGAGTCAAGGCAGGTTTATTGCATCAAGGGATATACAATGTCTCACCGTACAATTACCTCGAGGGCTCGATCAAGGTGCCTGCTTTCCCGAAGCCGCTGCTCATCCTGGGCCGTGAAAACATCAACCGGGCCATTGACGGCGATGTCGTTGTCGTCGAGCTGCTTCCGCAAGATCAGTGGAAGTCACCATCAACGAAAATCATCGAGGAGGAGACGATTACAAAGTATGAAGCCCCAGATACAGAGGAAAGTCAGGATTTCGTGTCGGATAAGGAACGAAGGGCTCTGCAGGAAGAGGTAAAGCGGACACAAAAGGCATCAGGCGAGAATCAGCTACAGCCAACAGCCAGGGTGGTGGGTATCATAAAGCGTAACTGGCGGCAATACGTTGGTCACATCGACCCTTCATCTGCCAGCAAAGGTCCATCACAAGGTCGGAAGCTCGATAGCGTCTTCCTCATCCCCATGGACAAGAAGATTCCCAAGATTCGCCTGCGTACTCGTCAAGTATCCGAACTCCTAGGCAAGAGGCTCCTCGTCACTGTTGACTCCTGGGATAGAGATTCAAGGCACCCTGTAGGACATCTAGTTCGTTCCTTGGGTGAGCTTGAAACCAAGGCAGCTGAGACTGAAGCCTTGCTTCTGGAGTGGGACGTTCAGTACCGGCCCTTCCCCAAGACAGTACTTGACTGTCTCCCAAAGGAAGGTCACGACTGGAGAGTGCCCACTAGTAAGGAAGACCCGGGCTGGAGGGACAGAGAGGATCTGCGCGATCTCCTCATCTGCAGCATTGACCCTCCCGGATGTCAGGACATCGACGATGCTCTCCACGCCAGGTTGCTGCCAAACGGCAACTATGAGGTTGGTGTTCACATCGCAGATGTATCACACTTTGTCAAGCCTGCCAATGCCATGGACACGGAGGCGAGCATTCGTGGCACTACCGTCTACCTGGTCGACAAACGCATAGACATGCTTCCCATGTTACTGGGAACGGACCTCTGCTCCCTCAAGCCTTACGTTGAACGCTTCGCGTTTACAGTCATTTGGGAGCTTGATGAAAATGCCGACATCGTAAACGTTCGCTTTACAAAGTCTGTCATCAAGTCACGCGAGGCGTTCAGCTACGAACAGGCACAACTCAGAATCGACGATGCGTCGCAGCAGGATGACCTCACAAAGGGCATGCGGATGCTGCTCATGCTGTCGAAGAAGCTCAAGAAGAAGCGTATGGATGCCGGTGCTTTGAGTTTGTCTTCCCCAGAGATCAGAGTCCAGATGGAATCAGAGTCCTCGGATCCCATCGATGTCAAGACAAAGCAGCTTCTCGACACCAACTCCCTCGTAGAGGAGTTCATGCTGTTCGCCAACGTCAGCGTTGCTGCTAAGATCTATGAAGCTTTCCCCCAGACGGCAATTCTCCGTCGCCACGCGGCTCCTCCCAAGACCAACTTTGATGAGTTGGCCGATCAGCTCCGCATCAAGCGTGGCTTAGAGCTGCGTACTGATTCCAGCAAGGCGCTTGCCGATTCTCTGGATAGGTGTGTCGACGAGAAGGAACCATTCTTCAATACCCTTGTTCGCATCATGGCCACGCGTTGCATGATGAGCGCCGAGTACTTTTGTTCTGGAACCCAAGCTTACCCCGAGTTCCGACACTACGGTCTCGCTTCCGAGATCTACACGCACTTCACCTCCCCCATCCGTCGGTACGCAGATCTCCTCGCGCACAGACAGCTCGCCGCCGCCATCGGCTACGAAGCCGTCCACCCTTCCGTTCGCAGCCGCGGCCGCCTCGAAGCCGTCTGCAAGAACATCAACGTCCGGCACCGCAACGCCCAGATGGCCGGCCGGGCCAGCATCGCCTACTACGTCGGCCAGGCGCTCAAGGGCAAGGTCGCAGAAGAGGAAGCCTTCGTGATGAAGATCTTCAGCAACGGATTCGTCGTGCTGGTGCCGAGGTTCGGCATTGAGGGCTTGATCCGGCTGCGTGACCTGGCCGAACCGGAACCGGAGAGTGAGTACGACGCAGAGACGTATACACTCACGACGAGGGGGAGCAGAGCCGTCAAGGTGGAACTTTTCCAGAAGGTTGTGGTTAGAGTCCATGACGACAAGGATGAGAGGACGGGCAAGAGAGGTGTGAAGATGGAGTTGGTAAGTGCATGAGTATAACAAAACACGGGCATAGGGTTGTACATTGCAAAACGTAATTCTGGGTTATGAGACGAATGTTTAGATTTAGATCAAGAGATAATATGAAAGATCTATACTTTTTCTTTATAGTTGGGATCCTTTTTTTCTCTGTTAATTCACAGAACAGAGGTACACCCATCTGGTAAATAGTACCACTATATTTTGTGTACGTACGGTTCTAATCCGTCTTTTTGTTTCTTTTACCAAAAAAAGAAAACCAGCCTACAACGCCAAACTCTTTCATGAGATGATTATTAAAAAAAATGCAATGCATAACGAACCCAGGTCCAAACAAGGCAACATGAGTAAAGGTTTCCCTCCTTTTCCCCTCATATTCTACTGCTCCATCGCATCACCTACAGTCTCAGCCTCCTTGGACTCCTCATCGCCCCACAGGCCCTCGAGCTTGAACTCGGCGGCCCACTCGGTGACAATCTCTTTCTGGTCAGGCATGACCTCCTCCTCGCCGGCGTTCTTGAGAGCCGGCTTGGCAGAGCCGTTTTGCGGCGTCGTCTTCGCAGCCGACTCCACCGGCAGCACGGGGGCCTCGACCCAGCCCTGGATGCGGCCGTCGCGCCAGTCGGTGACGACGGTCATGGCGGCGGCGTTGATGTTGGGGACGCCGCCACGGCCGATGCGGCCGCGCTTGCGGGCCACCTGGACGAGGAAGTCGGTGGTGATGTCGCCGTCGACGCCGCTGGGGAGAAGGGCGGGGATGTCGTAGACGTCGGTGAGCTTCTGCAGCAGGTCCGGGGTGGTGGACAGGCGGCGGATGAGGAGGCTGACGGCGGGGATGGGGTCGTCAATCTGCTTGGGCGGCACGGCGTTGAGGAGGACGAGGTGGGCGTGCGCCTCGGTGGCGTTCTTGATGGCGACGAGGCCGCCGGACTGGATGGAGGAGGAGGACGGGAAGACGACGCCGGGCGAGTCGAGCAGCGTCAGCTTGCTGTCGATCTTGACCTTGCGGATGCTCGTGGTGACGCCGGCCTCGGCGCCCGCGGGGCAGGCCTTGGAAGAGCTGCCGCCCTTGCCGCTCAGTCTGCCGAGCAGCGCGTTGATGACCGAGCTCTTGCCGACGTTGGGGTAGCCGATGACGCCGACGGAGACGGCACGCTTCAGGTTGCGGCTGGCGGCGTAGCTCTTGAGCGCCTTGAACAGGGCAGCCGAGGTGCTCTGCACCGTCAGGTCGCGGTGGTTGAACACATGCGCGTTGGCAGCCGCATGCGACGCTCGCACCGGCAGGGTGGGGAAGTATCGCCGGAGGTAGACGAGCCAGTCGCGCAGGACCTTGGGAGGGACCAGGTCGACCTTGTTGAGGATGAGGATCAGACGCTTGCCGCCTGAAGCGGCGGCCATGACGCTGCGCTCGACATCGCGGGAGCGAGTGCCCTCTGGGTCGCGGGCATCGAGGACGTACAGCACGACGTCGGCCTCTTCCACGACCTGCTTGAAGACCTTGTCAAAGGTCTTCCTTGACGAAGCCTGGCCAATAGAAACATGTCCGTTATCACGTTCAGAAGCGTCGCTGTCACTGTCGTCATCGTCGTCGTCATCCATCTCGTCGTCGCTCGCGGCAAGAGACTTGTCGTACTTGGCCGCTGCGGCGCGCGCACTGGCAAGCAGCGCAGCCATGGGGTTGGACTCGTCAATATCCTCATCCATGTCATCGTCCTCCTCCATCTGGTCCTCGTCGACCTCGGCATCCTCCATAGCATCCTCGTCCTTCTCTTCAGCGCCCGTCTTGGCAGCCTTGGCCAACTCTTTTCTTCGCTGAGCCTCCTCGGCCTTCTTTGCGCGCTTCTGCTCAATCTCCTCCAGCATCTTCTCCTTGTAAGGGAAGAGATTGGGAATGCCGGGGTCCTTCTTCAGTTTTGAGCGCCATTCTGGGTTCTTCTTGGCAAGCTTGCGGTCCTTTCTCTGCTTGGCAGCCGAGGCCTTTTGGATCTTGTTGCGAAGGCGGGTGGTTGTCCGCTTGGACTTGGGTTCTGCGCCGGGAAGTCAGTATACAGGATGCAGCGTCCAGTGTGTGGAGAAACAGAGGCGAGGCTCAATTCGATCTAGAGATAAACACATACTCTTGGGCTTGTTGACTGTGCCTGCCATTGTGAACCGTCCCTCGTGGATGTGAACGGCAGCTGGTTTTCTTTGATAACAAAATCAGCCAGGCGTCCAAATTGGCGATACTGATGCGGGTGCTAAGAAAAAAAAAATTAAGTGGGATGCCCATTCTGCCGGTCGGCGCCCCACACCGCCTTTTCTATCAACCCCACAGATAGCGAGCAGTACCTGTAATTACTTGTCGTGCCTTTTCCCTCTATTACGATAGGTAACGATATAAGGATATTGGTGCTTCCATTCAATGGAGACAGGCCCTCTTCTCACAACGGTTTCCTTTGCTGGAGTCCAAAGTGCACTAGCCTTTCTCCGCTTGCATGCCTAAGATACAAAGCCTAGACGGGCAGTTATTCGGCGTGGGTTTCCCTGGCTCTTTACCCTAGATTTAATCAGATGCGTGCGCTTCTTCTTCCCCGCGATGCGCCCTCCAATCATGGCGTCACCATGGGCCCCGATTTCGGGGCACTATACAGGTGAAAGTGCGCATCCCGGCCCAATAAAAGGCCACTTTGCAACGAGGAAAACGCGATTGTGCCGGCGTGCGTAGTACTACCGAGTTGGTGGTTCCTTGTGTCAAGGTGTTGTAGTCGTGTGGTAGCCGGGAGTCAGCCCCACGTGAAGTTGAAGAACGCCATCTACACTCGAGTAGCCTGGAGGACTTATATAAGAGGGTGTTGCAATGTGGCTGTAGTCTATGAGGTTTCCTCGTAGACATCAGGCTTGATTTAACTCGTATTGCTCGGCAGTTGAGAGTCTGCAGACCAAGAGGCTTCAACTGGTCTCAACAGTGTCCTCCCTTTGTACACTCAGCATGGCGACTGATTCCACTCAAAAGATATCCCGCGCCCTTGATGATGCCAAGGCACGTTACATAACTCGAAATGCGAGGTCCAAGGTCATCCATGAGGAGGCCGTCAGGTCGTTCCCTGGCGGCAATACCCGGACCTCCCTTCATGCTGACCCCTTCCCCATCAGCATCAAGTCTGGCAAGGGCTATCAGGTTACCTCGGAGGATGGGCACGTGTAAGTGATGAAGACAGTTACCATCTCCAATGTTATCCAAACACGACTGACATTTGCGGTAGATATACAGACTTCACAGGCGAATTCACAGCAGCGCTGTACGGTCACTCTAACCCTGTGATTCTCGATGCGATAAAGGATGTTCTCCAAAACGTCGGTCTGAATGTTGGGGCAACGACATCCCAAGAGCAGCTGTTTGCTCGGGAGTTGTGCCGGCGCTTTGGGCTCGAGCGAATACGATTCACCAACTCTGGCACCGAAGCAAACCTTCACGCCTTGGCCGCCGCCAAGGTCTTCACCAGCAAGAGGAAAGTCGTCGTGTTTAACAAGGGGTATCACGGTGGAGTTTTCAGCTTTCGAGAAGGAAAGCCAGCACCCAATAATGTCGACATAGACGATTGGATCGTCGTCAAGTATAACGACCTTGAGGCTGCCACCAAAGCGATACAAAGCGAGGGAGTGGCCGCTGTACTGGCAGAGGGTGTGCAGGGAAACGGTGGGGCCATCGTTGGGGATCCGGAGTTCCTGATAGGCATCCAGAATGCTGCTGCTGAGGTGAAGCAATCGATATCCGTGGAGTCTGATGCACATAGCTCACGTATAATGTTTAGGCCGGAGTTATCTTCATCCTTGACGAGGTCATGACCTCCAGATTATCAGCAGGTGGCATTGCGGGCATGCGAGGCATCAAGCCGGATCTCAAGACGTATGGGAAATATCTCGGTGGTGGTCTCGCCTTTGGTGCCTTTGGCGGAAGAGCCGACATCATGGCTGCCTTTGACCCGAGGCTCGCCACCTCGATTCCTCACTCCGGCACTTTTAACAATAACACGCTGGTGACGCATGCTGGCTATGCAGGCTTGACCAAGGTATACGCGCCCGACGTTGCGGACAGCTTCACCGAGGACGGATCGCGGTTCATATCCAGACTCCAGGAAGCAGTAAAGGGCACCCGAATGAGTTTCACGGGTCTTGGATCCATCTTGTGCTCCCACTTTGTCGATGGAGATGCAGAAGCGCAGAAAATTAGGAGTGGAGATGATTTGCAAGAGCATTTGGCGCTCAAAGACTTGTTCTGGTTTGAGATGCTGGAGCAGGGATTTTGGGTCACCCGTAGAGGGTTCATTGCGCTGATTCTGGAGACACCTCAATCTGAGCTGGACAGGTTTGTTGATGCTGTCGATGCTTTTGTTTCCAAGTACAAGGATGTATTGGTGATTTAGGTTTTAGGGGAGGCGAGTTTTGTCAAAAGGGTGACAGACGACTGTCTCGTTGAGGCACAGTAGCTGACTTGTTGCTTATTCGGATATCCTTAGCCGCATGATCCTGACCATATATACGATTCTGGTTTTCAGATCCAATGTTAGACACTGATGGTTTTCAAGATAGCTACCAGAAATAATTCAATGTGCTTTCAACTCCTGATTATACACTGCTGCAGCATCACCGAGGTCAGGAGCCGAGTATGGAACATCTCACCCAAGTAGCCAGTCATTTTTGTTATTCAGAATCTGGCTGTACTGTGACAGTCATTGTCTCATTCGAAGCATCAATCAGTAATTACTAGGTACTCAGGCCTCATGGCGTGCAGACGGTAAGTCGATGTTCTCAAGCACATGGTGTTTTATACCTTAGGTCTCGTAAGTACATTGTACTCTCCATATAAAGTTTGCACTGCTTGATTGGTCAGCCTCGCTGCTTTTACATAATCCATCCCCTCAGCCTTGCTCACCTTGTAACTTTTCCATCGCCATCTCTTAGCGACATCCAAACGCGCCTCAACCGACACACTCTCTTGGTCAACTCCCATCTCGTCTTTTCTTCCACCAACACCACCACACATCATCGTCGTCCGTCCACTCCCACTGAGCATCTCAACTCATCTTGCAGCCGGACATATATATCAACCCCCAAATGGACTACCAAAACCGCGCAGGGTCGAAATTCGGCGGCGGCGGCGTCGCCTCCCACTCGGCCACCAACGCCGACCGCCGCGAGCGCCTGCGCAAGCTGGCCCTCGAGACCATCGACCTGGACAAGGACCCGTATTTCTTCAAGAACCACGTCGGGTCGTTTGAGTGCCGGCTCTGCCTGACGGTGCACCAGAACGACGGGTCCTACCTGGCGCACACGCAGGGCAAGAAGCACCAGACGAACCTAGCCCGCCGCGCGGCCCGCGAGCAAAAGGAAGGCAAGCAGAACATTGACCCGGCGACGGGGCTTCCCGCCAGCGTCGCCGCCAGCCTGACGGCGCGGCGCAACGTGGTCAAGATCGGCCGCCCGGGCTACAAGATCACCAAGATCCGTGACCCCGTGACGAGGCAGCAGGGCCTCCTCTTCCAGCTGCAGTACCCGGACGCCACGCCCGACCTCGAGCCCAAGTGGCAGGTCATGAACGCCTTCACGCAGCGCGCCGAGGAGCCGGACAAGAACTTCCAGTACCTCGTCGTCGCCGCCGAGCCCTACGAGAGCGTCGGCTTCAAGATCCCCGCCAGGGAGCTCGACAAGCGCGAGGACAGGCAGTTTTGCTTCTGGGACCCGGATGCCAAGGAGTTTTGGATCCAGGTCATGTTCATGACGGAGCGCGAGGAGCGCTTCAATGCCGCCCCTGGCTTGACAGCAAGGAGATGAATAGGGCTTTTATCGAATATGTCCAGTTGACGGCAAAGCCTTGATCAGTGGCGCCTCCAAATAAGACACTTTTGGAGTCAATCATCAAACCCAAGAAGAGGACATCTTTCGCGGGTGCTTATGGCGCCACAATAGCGGAACGTTGATGGGCAAAGATTTCACGACTTATGGGGTAAGAGGCTGTCCGTTGGCTTAGCAGCAGCGTGCACTTTGACTGACCTGCAAGTAGCTGTGTTGGCTATGGTGAAGCCAGCTTTAGAATGAAAAGCACTGCGGAACACAGGGACTCTAGCATGGTTGGTGTCACGGTAAAGTCTAGATGCCGAGTAAAAAAGGTTGACGGGCATGATGGGACTCATGCTTGTATATATATCACTATCATCTCGGGAAACCCAGGATTTTTTTTAACGATACTTTTTTTTTTCTCAGTCATGTACTCAAATACCAGCCAGATTTCTTATTTTAATCGATATCCATGAGCTCCCTTTTTCTGCCAACTTATGCACTTTTCTCTCTGTAAACCTCCTCCTTTCCTACCCTTTACGTGCAAGCGAGAAAGGGAAAAAAAAAAATGAAAATAAATCGACATTATGGAGAAGCAGGTCAGCACACGATATTCCATGCCAAACGCGATGCATTTCGATAAAGCGACGGTAAGGTTTCCCATTAGATAAGTAACTTTTGACTTGTATGCGGATTGTGCCTCGTAATTCAGCCAGCCGATTAAGCATGGGCTGCTTTTTTAAATCTTTCTTCTTTCTTTCTTTCTCTCTTCTGCCTTCTAGACGTAGCTCTAATCGCTTCAAATTCAAAAAAAAAAATAATCTACTGCTGATGCCTGCTTTCAACTTTGGGGGGAAAAAAAGGAAAAGCCCTCTATCGGAAGTTGTTATCGAACCGCTTGAAAGTGTAACCAATGAAAGGCAAGCTCATCTCGGGTGACTCTTCAGGTGCCTGGCCGTTGCGGCTCTGGATGGCCTGAGCCTTGAGCAGAGTTGCGTTGTCAGTCTGATCAATCTCATCAGTCGGGAAGTAGGTGGTGTCGATGTTGGACGTCAAGCGAGGCTCAAAGGGCGCGCGAATACGCCGCAGGCTGTCAAAGTCGACACCGCGGAAGAAGGCATGGCTCTTGATTTCGTGCGCACCTCCTCTTCCGAGACGGTTTTCCGTATTGCAGACCATGCTACAGAACGATCGTTGTTAGTCCGAGCTCCTTGAGGTGATGAATTTCGCATGGAAGAGAGATTTCCTTGGGAGATTAGCGCTTACCTTCGAATCAAGTTCTCCGCCTCAGCACCCAAGGTGATGTCGTCGGGGAAGTACAGAGTCTGCCGCCAGTTGACGATTTTGCGGTAGGTGTCGTGGCTGTCCTCGGCACAGAAAGGCGGCCAGCCCACCAGACATTCGAACATGATGGTGCCCAGAGACCACCAGTCGCAGTCAAAGGTGTAACCGTGACCGGTGAAGATCTCGGGGGCGATGTAATCGGGGGTACCGACGGTGGAGTAAGCCATCAGTCGTCTAGATCGTCTCCAGTCGTTAATCTGAGATCGGTTGCTGACTGTGAGGTTAATCTGATCGATGGCAACCGAATTCCGGTCACGCGGGCGGTTAGAGCGACCTTGCAAAAGCTGCTGGTAGTAGTTGTTGTCGTGCAGACGATGGAAGCCGGTCGAGAGACCGAAATCTGTCAGTTTGACGTGGCCGCCGCGGTCTAAGAGGATGTTGTCGGGCTTGATGTCTCTGTTTCATCTAGGTGAGCGGCTGAACAACGAACAATAGACATGTCGGGGGGGAACAAAAGGGGAGAGATGACAAAAACATACCGGTGAATGAAGCCGAGCTTGTGAACGGCTTCAATCGCCAGGACAATTTCGGCAATGTAGAAGCGCGTGATGTCTTCTGAGAAGATCTCATACTTGATGAGCATCGTCATCAGATCTCCACCCGGCAAGAACTCCATGAGCATGTAGAGGAAGTAGGCGTCTTGAAAGGTGGTGTAGAGCTTGACGACCCAGGGGCTGTCGGACTCGGCGAGGATGTCACGTTCTGATCGGACGTGGGCCAGCTGATCCTTCTTGAACATTTCCGTCTTGATCAGAGATTTCATGGCGTAGACCTTGCCATCTCCCTTCTTCTGCACCAGCTTGACCTCACCAAAGGCACCCTTGCCGATGATCTTGACGGTGTTGTAGTTCTCGGGCTTGTCCTTGGTACGCAAGAACCGCAGGTACTGGCCTTCCTTTCGGCCAGCGGTGGACCACAGCTGCTCTCTCCTAGTCGAGCTCTGGCCGGGGTCTTGCAGCTTTTGCTCCAATTCATTCTGTCTATGAAATTATTTAACGTCAGCCACTGGAGACTTGCTTTCAGGCGTCTTGTTGGGGGGGACATGCGAAAGCGCTATACCTTTGATTACGTTCGCGAGCCCGCTTGACACTGTCCTTGAAGAAGTCGGCGGCCAGCTGCGAGCACTTCTTCTGGTTGCTATTGGCATTGGGGCCATATTTATCGGGGTTCCGCTCGGGAATGGGCTGAAACTCGGACGACTGGGCCAGGCCCTGGGTGGGCAGAGGAGGCGCGTAGTTGCCGTGGCCGGGCTGCTGCCCCGAGCCGCCAGCGGTCCTGGGACGGCCAGAGGAAGGCCCTCGGCTGGCATACTGAGCTCCCCTAGAGGCACCGCCTCCGAGGTTCTGGTGGGAGAACTGGTGAGCCAAGCCCGTGTTCGGGTCGTTGGTGCCAGGCGCGCCGGCCTGAGGGGGGTAGCCGGCATTGGGATAGTCGCTCGTCACTGCTTGGCCCGGATACTGCTGCTGCTGGGCATACTGGTTCTGGGCAAAGTAGCCCTGGGGCGGGTAGCCGGCGCCGTACGGCTGCTGCTGCTGCTGCTGCTGGGAGGATTGCATGGTGCCCGACTGTTGCTGTGCTCCGGCGGATGGGGGGAAGACGGGCTGAGGAAAGGTTGAAGGCGTGGTGGGATAGGCTCGATCGTAGGCGGCCGGCCGCTGGCTGTCGAAGTTCAAGTACAGACGATGGCTGTTGGAATCCATGCCCGTCCGATAAGGCAATCAGGTCAGGTAGGGGCAGCGCCGGTATGCGAGCCTGACGGGGCGGCCTGAGGGGTCGGAAAGGGGGTAAAAAAAGACGTGAAAGAGACGGCGCTGGAGATGCTAGTGCGCGACGGGGGAGGAGCTGGCAGCCAACGATTCGATGGCGCTGCCCCCAAGCGAATGCTCCGCTGCAGCACAAAGCGGGCTTGGTTCCAATTTTCCCAGCGGTCACGAAGCAACCCTTGGGGACCGCTGATCTTGAGAGAATGGAAAGAAGAGGTTTATTTTGCTGCTTCAACCTCTGTTGTCGCCGCGCGGATCAGCCTGATGGATCAATGGGGAGGCTCCGTGACGAATGTGCTTTTTGGACTTGAGAGAGAGGCACGAGCAACGAGACGTCGAGGGGTCGAGAAGAGGCGGTATTACAGTGGGCGATACCGCATGAGGGCGGTCAATTTAGGTATTACCAGGCACTAGAGGCAAAGGAAGGGATCATGGTAGGACAATGGGCGGGGCAAGCCCATACAGCCAAGGGACCTGCCTCGCCTGCGTCGTACTAACACGGACGGGGGCAAGACCGCCGCAAGCAGGGGCCGAGCTATGTTAGAGCTGCTAAGTACACTCCAAGTTCCTCGGGCCAGGGCCAGGGGCTCCCGGGAGGGGGAAACGGGGGGCGCACAGCAGCCCGCTAAATTGCCCTGGTGGACGGCTCCAAACAGCCAGACAGCACGAGCTGCTACGGGGAGGGGAGGGGAAAAGGAAATAGGGCAGACGCCACTTGCTGAGTCTGACAGTGGCTGCTAATTGGATAGGGCATGTTTAGCGGCGACCGAGTAGACTTTCTACCTTTCACTCTGTGCGCCCGCCATGTCTCAAGTCAAGCCTTGCTAGGTCGAGTAGGGTCCATGTGCGGAGTG
Source organism: Trichoderma orchidacearum (assembly GCA_023653515.1). Taxonomy (NCBI): domain Eukaryota; kingdom Fungi; phylum Ascomycota; class Sordariomycetes; order Hypocreales; family Hypocreaceae; genus Trichoderma; species Trichoderma orchidacearum. The sequence goes on from JAAOZV010000014.1 coordinate 835,787, forward strand.
AAGCAACGCATTTCTAGTGGACGCAGCGCTGAGGGAGTGGTCAAGGCACCCGCTTGACATCTGCTGAAGCCAACTTACAGGTTGTAGCAGCCACCACGGAAGGGCTGCCACCCCCTAGTCACAACCACGACCCCTAAAATTTCAGCGGACGCCACTTTTTGGCACCGCTGCGCAGTCGTCATAAACATTTGATAACTTACCCAGTAGGTAGTAGCACCTAGGTACGGAGTAACAGCTCGCAGTCACATCGTTAGCTGTGCACATGCCTCCATGCCTCTCACTTTACAAGTCATAGTAGTAACAATACTATGAGATGGGGCAAAAGATGGAGAGGCTTTCGAGACATGGGCTCGAACGGGAGGGGATGCGAGCAAATGGATGACGGGAAGATCAGCGGCTGAGGTCGGTGCCACGTCTCATATATAGATGCAACTTGCGGATTATGTACCCGATTTGTTAGGGGAGGCCTTAGTACCTAGGTAGTAGACCATCTTTCTCATAACTTCCTCCTACAAAGGCCATGGAAGCAACCAGCGTATGGACAACTTGTCGGAAGAAATTCTCGATACAATATTCCGCAGAGCCGCCAAATTGCAAGGCCCCTGCTCCACTCGGGGAATATAGACTCGTAGGCACAATAAATTATGACCCCAGCTATTTGATCATTACTTGCCCGGCGATTTGGCCACATCTCAGGTTGACCTGCGACGAGCGTCTGCAGCACGGCTTGCTTTCCCCCCATTTGCCACCTCCATATCAACTATTACTTGCCAGTAGGGAGTATGGCTTGGGCTGGATAGGGGGGCTCAGAGAAGGCTTCAATGGCTCCATGTCAACTTCCAACGCCCAGGTCATTTCTTCCGTGCGCCCTTGGATGGATGATGGCCTCGCCGCCTGGAAGCCTCCTGGCTAATGTGCTGGGGCTCTGTGGCCAGGGGGACACATATCTGATGCAGCTTTATATTATCCCGTAGTTCCCTGGTGTCAGGAGCAATGGATGAAACACAGCAAGAACAGACGTCATGTGACGTAACAGACTACAGAATGTGAAGACAATACGACGGCAACCGTAGAAGACGATTCTTTCGTATCAAGACGACTGAAATCAAAGAAGGGAGATGCACTCAACGTTGAAGCATGATTACATTCCCCATACGGAGACTCTGGCTAGCCGCGGGGCAAACCTGCAGTCGAACGCACAGTTATGCACGACACCTCAAAGGCGAGGGGGATATGGAGATGGAGTATCCCCTCAACTGTATACTTCGTAGTCGAGCAGTGAGATACATTCTACCGTTGCATCATGCGTCCCAAAGTTTGTGTGTGTCCGAGTAGACCAGCGTGCTCTTCATTGAGAGCTGATGCTGAGATGCGCTCGTCATCACGCGAGCCAACTCGAAACCAGTGCCGTTGTGCACGGCCTATAATTTGACAGTTCACATGTCTAAAAAGAAAATGGAAAAGTTGCATTCCATTCTCGATCTCATCACCGCTCTGACAGCAGATACAATAGCTGTCCCCCGTAGTTATGGGAGGAAGCTCTGAGCCATTCCATGGCGCCAATCGGGCCCAACCGATCCTTATCGCGTCCCGCATCCTTATCGCAGTCCGATTTTTTTTTCCCACCTCAGAGCAGCGCCATCAAGGCATAGCTCGCTCGCAACCACCAACCCAGCCCACCTTTACCATACAGATGATGCCGAAGCATACATAGACCCAAAAAAAAGCCATATATTCATCTCCGTTTCTGCCTCCCCCTCTCTCTCTCTTCCAGCGTCACACGAGTTCCCCTACAAAGCCGCACATCGACATGGCGGAGCCCAATCCCTCCACCCCGCCGGCCTCCGGCTCCCTGAGCACTCCAAAAGCTCGCCCACGGAACCCAGTCTTCAAGATGATGGGCCTCCCAGCTCTTCCTCGCAAGCTACCCTCTCGCAACTGGCTCATCTTCTTGACCCTCTCTACCTCCTTTGCCGCCGCCATCATCTACGACAAGCGCGAGAAGAACCGGGCAACCGCCAAATGGCGCCGAGCCGTCGCGCCCCTCGCCAAAGAGCCGCTCCCCAATGCCAGCCAACTGCCCCGCAAACTGACCGTCTACCTGGAAGCGCCGCCGGGCGATGGCTTGCGCACTGCCCAGGATCATTTCATCGAGTATGTGAAGCCCATCTTGGCTGCCTCGGGCCTCGACTGGGAGTTTGTACAAGGCCGGCAGCAGGGCGACGTCAGAGCGGCCGTGGCCGAGAAGATTCGGAGATCCAGAAAAGTCCACGAGCGGCCAGGCGAGGAATTGCCGCAGACGGATGAAGATATCGTCGAGAATCTAAGAAAAAAGGTCGGACTGCCAGAGTACCAAGGCGTCAAGGGCGATGTCGTCATTGGCCGGCACACTTGGAAAGAGTACGTTCGAGGCCTGCACGAAGGATGGCTCGGCCCCCTCGATCCACCCACTCCGCCGGCCGTAGAGACACCTGAGCAGAGCTCAAATCCCGAAAGCACATCTACAGCAGCCGAGGGCGATGACAAGTCGGAAGAGAAGAAGAAGACTGAGGAAGAAAAGAAAGATGAGACGCCCAAACGACCGCCGCAGCCTCCTCCTTACAACTCTCCCGACGACTATCCATCCGCAGCTCTGCCGGCCACCATCCCCGCCGAGTTCTCGCCCTCTGCGCCCATTCCCTTCCCCCACCGCCTCGGCTTCCGTCACACCTTTGTCCGCCTCGGCCGCTTCCTGACCCGCCGTCACCTCGCCGACGACATCGGGCGAGAAGTGGCCGCGGTATGCTTCGCCGCCGCGCGCGAGTGGCGCCGCGAGGAAGACGGCCAGTACGAGCAGCAAGTCGTCCTGAAGCAAGAAGAGGACGACTGGCCCAAGTTCGTCTGGAAGGACGAACCCGAGACGCCAGCCGCCGACGACGCGGCGAAGGAGAAGAAGGCTGCCGAGCCTCCTAAGGAGAAGATCTGGGCCTCGCCGCTGGTGGTGGACTCGCGCATTGCGGAGCGGATGCGCCGCTTCGAAATCCAACCCGAGGAGGAAGCCCGCGCGCAGAAGATTGTCGTGCCGGAAGAGGAGATTGAGGGCTGGATCAAGCGCAACCTGAGGAGCCTGTACCGCTGGGGCGCAAGTTCATTTGCCAGCCAGCCCAAGGGCCCCAACATGGGAAACCTGGACGACGACTGAGTGGGTTAATGACGAGAGAGATGATGATGTACAATTATTTTGGCGGGAATAATGAGATTGTCAGGTCTCCTTGTAACAACAATGGGAAACATGTGCTGTATGGCTACCTACTATATGTATGCGGGTGTATTGGATATAAGGCTTGCAAAGAAAAAAAAAATGTGTGGTGAAGAAGCGATTTGGACGTGTTCATGATAGAGGGCGTATATATATATACATATTCATCCAGCTTTGCTGCTGTACTATTACCAAATTTACAAACAACTCTCTTCATCTCCTCTTTCATTCTCTGCAAGTCGTTCACGTAGCGTCAATCATCATCACTATCATCCGAACCGTAGGCCACAAGCCCCAATCCCGTCTTGTTCTTCTTCTTGTCACCCTTGGGGGCCTCTCCTTCATCCACCTTCTCAGAACCATTACTCTTACTCACATCTGCCTCGTCCCCTTTCTTCCCCCGCTCATCCTCGCCTTTGCTCCCACCACCACCGCCATCAACAGCTTTCCGCTTCACCCCCAGCACCTCCCTCTCCTTTCCATGCCGCTTCCTCTTCCTCCCGCCGACCGTCCACTCCTCCGCCTCAGCCACTGCCTCAAGATCCTCCTTCGGCCCCGCCGCCGCAGAGGCTTCGCCACCCGTGCTCTTCTGCCGCTGCCGAAAAGCTTTCAGCCCTTCCTCCACCTCCTTCTTCGCCCGCGCTTCGTCCGCCTTCTCCTTGGCTCTCACCTCATCCAGAAACTCTACCTCGTCGTCATCCAGCGCGCGGAACTGATTCTTCAGCTTATTCTGCTCTTCAAATGCCGCCTGCTTCGCCGCTAGCCTCCACATTTTAGCAAAAACAATCAATACGGTTTAGGAAAAAAAATAGAAGCCCCAACCTTTGTTCGCCTGCAAAATGTCATACAAGCTCTGCTGGCCCTCCGCCGCCCTCGCCTCTTCTCTCCTCTTCCGCTCCTCCTCAAGCTCGTGCTGTACCGCCTCCCACTCGGCGTTCTTCTTCATCAGCGGCTCTCTGGCCGTTGGCGCGGCAGTCTCACCCTCATCTTTGGAGACTTGGCCGTCGGAACTTATCGTCCCGCCGGATACGAACCGGTTGGACATTGGAAGAAACTTGGTCTAGGATCGTGAAAAGTTTGGGGATAACCTCGTTGCAAATGACCATGTACTAGAGCAGTTGGCCGGCTGTGTTACGAACCGGTCTAACTGCTAAAGCTACGAGCTGATCCAGGATCTTCCAGTGGAAGCTAAAGCAATTTGCCCGGCTCAGATGCCGCCCATAAAGAAATAAAAATCAGCCAAATGATCAATGCCGAGGCGTATAGCATGAAGATTAAGGGCACTGAAACAAAGATGATTAGTGACAAGTGTAAAAGTTCATGCATAGTCGAGACTCGGTCAGTAAGGTATATACGCCAGATACCGATGCTGTTTTCCAGTCAAAGCATCGGGACAGAAACGCCGATAATCAGCCGACCGCATTCAAAAACCTTCCAAACGCAAATAGCATCACAACTTGCAAGACGCGAGAGCCAGAATATGCGCAAATTGACTTTCAGCCAAAACGGCTCACCAATTTAATTGTATTATAGTGTCACAATAGGGATGCCACCCAGGGGAACCCAAAAAGGAGGCGTCGTCTCAGGAATGAAGACAAGTAGAACAAAAAGAACAGCCATCAAAGCATACACGGCTACTAACGTCCATCTCAGGATACAAGAGTATTTCCTCGCGGTCGATAGCCCCCATCCGTTCGTTCCCTGAGATCCTTGTGCGTAGCTTGAACAAGATGGACCGCTACCAGTTCTCCCTCCATAACAGAAAAAAAATCGCTATGCTAACGAAGCAGAGAGCGTTTTCATCCACCATCCATCGAGCTATCCCCCTCACAAGCCCAAAAACCACACCGCTCCGACAAGAAACAGAATCCCACGACAAAAACATGGAGATTCGGGTGAATGCAGGGTATCTGTCTGCATTCATGCGAATGAAACACATCTCATTAAATGAACAAAAAGAAACCACCGTCTCTTCCTCCCTCCCTCCCGGCTCCTCTTTCTCTACAACGTCGCCCGTGGGCCAAGGCGTCTAACGACTCGTAAAAGGAATAAAAAGAATAAAGAAAAAAGCCAGGAGAATTGAAGACGCTCGGCCAGCCTCGAGTAAATAGCAGTTGAGGCGGCGCATCAAGCCATACTCCGTGACAAAAATGCAAGACCGTAAGATGTAGAATGATATAAAATGCGCCGCAGAAGAAGAGAAATACCCGGTCCAATCTTCCATTTTACCCGCTGAAGACAATGCATGAAAGCGCCCTCATGAAATACCCTTTTTTGCACTCACTGCTTCCCACCGCAGACAAACAAGTATAGTGTCATATGTGCTGTTCCCAAACTTTTGAATCTTTTATGGCTCTGATTGTTTCGTGAGCAATGCCACCGTCGCCAGTGCAGGATAGGTTGGTGTCTTTCAACCAACCCAGAAACCGAAAAGTGCGTGACTGGCATGACTTTTTGAGGACACGACTCGAAGTCCGTTTTTTTTTTTTGAAGCTTCAGCCATCCGCCCAGAGCTGCGGCATTTCCTCGAAAAGAGCATCCTCCTGAATATAGACAGTACCTAAAACTGATCTCCAGATCTATCGAGGTACCAATGCTAGGGTACCAATACCAGGTCTATGTGCAGCGCGCAACGCAAGAGATCCCACTGAGTATGGTATCAAAAAAAATATAAGGAATGGACAATGTTCGCTGTTGATGTTTGAAGCAAACCAGTTAATTATCCGACCGTTTATATCCATGCACAACGCAAGCCGAGACACAAGGCTTGTATCGCTGTTGCGGATCAGGATGAAATGACTGGACTCGCTCGAGCATCTGGAACATCTTTGTATGAATCATGCAACCACCCATGCGCCGAACCGAACCATTAACATGTACCGTTAAAAAAAAAAGGCCTTGAAGTTGAAGCCATCGAATAACCACAAAGTTGGTTGCCTGTGACATGAAATTTTCCCAGGTCATCTTGGTATCAAAGGTGGTTTATACAGTGATGACACGATCAACTGGCCAAAGAAAGACGTGCTGAAACTGATCGCGTGTGTAATACTTTTTTTTCATGCCGGGGGTATCTGAAAAACACGCGTCTTCTTGAAAGAAGATAGCGAAAACTCGTAGCCATTAAAACTCGAAATCCGCACCGTTTTTTTCCGAGACCGAATAAAGGGAAAATGATGAGCATCTTAGAGGCTCGATAAGATACGAGGAAAAAAAAGGAAAATCGTGAAAAACATTAACCCATGACAGGCTGTCCATATCCATGAGACATGAAGTATGGTGTCTGTTTGATGGGCTCAACACAGCCTGGGCAACTGCACTCAGCAACGCCGTGCTCCCATACGCCGTGGTGGTAAGGGTAATGGGAGGCATACGGCGTTTGGCGGTTGGGGTAAAACGTATTGTGCACCGGAGGCTGTGGGTAGCGACTGCTGTACTGAGCAGCAGCCTGGGCAAACCACTCATTGTAGCGAGCGTTGCTGGAAGCTGCCGACATGGCATATTCTGGAGTGCCATAGCCAGAATCCGGAGGTGTGAGTGGCGCATTCCACGGGTTGTTGGACCACGTGGTAGCCTCACGCGAGCGGTAAGTCTGAGTGTGCTGCTGAGCCTTCATAGCTTGGTACCGCTCGTACTCTGCGATCTGAGCCTGAATGTAGCGCGAATGAGGAGAGCAGCGGTTGCTGTTGTGTCTCGCCAGGTCGGTGTCGATGGCGGGAACCAAAGCAGCGAGGCGTTCTCGGTTCGCCTGAGCGGCTTGTCGCTTCTTCATCTGCTGCCACTCACGCCAGTTCTCAAGCCAGGCCTGATAGTCCTTGCTGTGATCAAGATTGACATAGAGCCGCCAGCTCATGGCCTGGAGCCAATCATACTCCAAAGCGTTCAGCTCAGAAACAGGGATACCGCTGACTTCAGACCAGGATCGGTTCTGAAAGGTGTTGTCGTCCAGGAACTTGCTACCAAGGAGGAGCGAGACCGTGAGGAAACGCCACACTTGGCCCTCGGAGGCTTTGTACGGACCTTGAGTTTTCATGGCGTTGATTCTCTTGGCAAGGTAGTTCATTCCAAGTAGAATGGTCGTACTGGGGAGTCTCGTGGAGGTGAGAATCTGCGACACAAATTTCCTGAACGGAGAAGTGACGCTGGCCTCGGGGGTGACGACACGGGTTGCCATCTCAGCGACGTATTCAGCCATCATGTCGACCTCGTAGTCGAGGACGGCACAAACACCTCCAGGCATGATGACGGTAGTTGAGGGGTCCGACGAAGATCGATGGGATCTTTGTCGGAGGATGAAAGAAGCTTCTTGTCACGGAGACGATATAGCACGACGGCTACTTTCTTGGTCCCGGAGACAAGAGAACCGAAACGATGAAGCGACGCGGCAAGAAAGGGTGTCGACTTGGCTCTACTGTGATGCAAGAGCCATTAAACGCTTAAAAGGTGATTTTTGCCGTGTATTCTTGACGGTGAATCTACTATCAAGAGCGATGCGATGGATAAGAAAAATTGACGTGAAAGGAAAGAAAAAGGATATCGCGATAGAGCAGTCGGTCGAAATATGTGGCGGTTGGAGGTCGTCAAATATCGTTCAGCGTCAGGTCCCAAGTTTTGGCGTTTGACGCAAACTAGAAACGAGGCTAGGAAGAAGAAAACGTGAAATGACGGGATGAAATGAACTCTAGGAGAATGTCAGCGCGATGGTCCACGAACAACCTGTATTATTGCACAAAAACAAGATGAAGTAGACGCAAATGCAGGAGCCGACGGATGCATGCGTTCAAAGCGAGTCAAGGTTTGGGATTGGTAATGAAGGAGCATCGGTCCGAGAGGCAAAACAATCCCCATCCGACTCTGCCAAGCCATCGACAACGCGGCTTCGCTCGGAGCATGAGATTTCTCCCGGGAAAGTCGAATATGCGTCGGTCGGTGGCATGTATGAGCGTGGAAGATGCTATCGGAATGAGGCGCCGAGGTCTTCCCAAGGAGACGGGGACAATGCGTCGCGGTGGAACTAGGCGCTGAAAGAAAACAACTAGGAACAAAGAGCAACTAACCTCTGTTCAGGAGACGCCTCTGAAAGGGGCTCAAGAGGAAACCTCCAAAGGCGTGAACTTCAACGGAAGCAGACGAGGCCGTGTTGAACAGCGGCCACTCTAGACAAGCCGTAGGAACACCAGAGAAGCTACCTGCACAGCGGCGAACTGAGAGGCAACAGGAGTAGGCTCACGCGAGAAACCTGAATCCAGACGTCGGCGAACAATGTCAAGTTCGCGACGGGCTTGTCGTGAAATCGGCGGATTCGGAATTCGGTGGAGGAGGAGGAGAAAAAAGAGAAGAGGGTTGAAAAGAAAATATGAAAGGAAGAGGTTGAGGTGTGGGAGCGCCGGCCCAAAAAGAGAGGAGCGCGGGCTAGAAGATGAAAGGCTACGGGCGGCACAAGTAGAGGACGTTGCAGCGACAACAGGCGTTAGGGCCAGTGATGGATGACCCGTTGAGGGCATGGGTGGCAGAGCAGTGGGTAGTGGGCAGTCAGAGGGTGCTGCTAGGTAGGTACGGGCTAGTGGGCACCACCACGCACCAGGCGTTAAGGTGCCTGGGGCCTGCTGGAGCAGCCAACTTTTTTTTTTCTCTCACCTGCCAATCCGCCCCAAGTTCTTTACCGTATGTACGAGAATGTACCCGGCTGGGGTCTGGCAGGGGTCTTCTCGCTGCTCCCCGTGCGCAGAATCGGTGCTAGTACACCGCAGTACTACCCAGTAACAAATTTTTTTCTTTCTTTGCCCCGGAGTGAGTGGGGCCGTAACAGTGCCACTGACGGGACAACTAGGAGCCTAGCGGAATGGGGGTCGCAGCGCGGTGCAGCCAGAAGTACCCACGCCTGCGCAAGTGGCTGGGACAGTACTTTGACGCGCAGAGGCCATGTTGCTCCACATCCAATGGCCTTTTGGCGCGGCGCCTCTGGGCCAATTTGCTAAGAATGGGACAGGCTAGAGCAATTGCACTCCAGATGATTGGCTCAGGAGGCCACCGTAATACATCAGCGCTCCTCGCCTCCTCGCCCAGGTACGTACACATGAGCACAGACACAGGATCACGTCCCTGGGTGCGTTCATAAAGTACTACCCACTTTGGTTAGCGCATCCCCGTCGAGAGACATTCCTTCTTTTTTGCTGGTTACGAAGCACGGCGCAGAGGCAGGAAGGGGCCAGCCAGTCTTGGATGGATGGAGGGTTGGGAAGAGTTGGAAGCCGGAGGCTTTGCGTCCTTCGGAGGACTTCTGGTGCCCTCCTTCCCCAAGGCTCGTCCACAGTGCTTCCGGTGCAAGAGGGGGGTTGATGCAGTTGCCACCATGCCTGCCTGCCTGCCTGCTTGCCTGCCTGCCTACCTGCCTGTCCGCCTGCCTGCCAATCCACCCGTGCCTGCTTGCCCGGGAAGACTGGAGCTGCCCTCAACACTTGATGATGTCGAAGTTTAGAGCGAAAGAGTCCAGTCCGCAAAGGACCACTGGTAAAAAAAAAGTGGCGCGATATTTTTTTAGAATTTTTTCCTTGAGCTCTCCGACTGTCCGCTAATTATTTTTTTTTCTGCCCCTTTCCACCACCAAGGCTAAACAAGTTCCAACCATTTGGCGTGAGGCTTACAACAAAGTGCCGCTGTTTTACCCTCGCGCGTCGACGAGAGGCAAAACGTCGACCGCTTGCTCCGTGAAAGTACCCCGTGCAAGCCCAACAGGTGGCTGATGATCAATCGGTACGTAAATCGCAGGCGTTCCTAGCCCGTAGGCTCGGAATGACGACTCATATGCAGGCATCTTTGCGGCGTCTATCGCCCACCACTCATCTGGTCGCCTGATGGGATGTGACGCAAAGCAAAATTGAAGGGGTGGCCGAAGCGAACTAACCAGGCGTGCCTCCAGCGTTTAAAAAAAAAAAAAAAAAAAAAAAAAAGTCTCCAGCGTGTCTCCAGCAAGCCGTCGTCACTGACACTGCACGTTCGGGCCAAAAGGGAATCGCGTCTCTCGAGAGCGCAGGCCCTTGGATCCACCAGTCCGCCAAGTCCCTGGCACAGGGGCCCTGTCCGTTCTCGAACGAGGAACACCTGCGAGTCACGGAGCGGAACAGGCTAGGTAAGCCATGGACCAGTGCTCTTATTCACCTCAAGTCTTCCAAGGTACGCAGTACGGGTATGTACAAGCTTATTCTTGCTTGCGTTGCTATCGACGCGTGGATACTCATACTCTAGGAGTGCTTTTCGCTTCTCATCAAACAATGCTACCTTGCTACCTACGAGGCACTCTTCCAAGCTAAGAGCGCTCTAGTCCTCCCAGTATTGATCATGTTGCTAGCACGAACGGAGTCTTAGCTCAGATACATACCACAGACCCTGCCTGCATGTCCAAATGTGAATCGGCGCCGGCGCGGTGTGCCATCCTCGGGGTCCCCCTCCTGTGAGAGATCCGTCCCAACCGTGTTCTTTGCAATCTTGAGTTACAGTGGCGGTGCTTCAATACCGTTAGAGCTGGTGAGCCCTGATCGACAAGCCCTCAGTAGCGTGGGAACGGAGCTGTCGGATCCCTTGACCAGCCCGGCAAACCGCACACTTTTTGATGGGCTTCCTCGTTCGTAGGGTAGGAGGCAGCGCTGCCGCTCAATGCGAAAAGCACAGAGAATGCAGGGGCATTGCGGGACAAAAACAACAAGCAAGTGCTTCGCTGTCAATGTTAGTGATCCTCACAGAGAATATTGCGGTGCTCATTTCATCCTCATAGTATATAGGCTACTAAGTCTTGGTATCCGAAACCACAAGATTATCACGAGCAAGGACGACGCTATCATGGCTCAAGAGTATCCGTACCCGACGCATTGTCGCCTACAGAGCTAAGGGAAAAGGCTACCAACCGCCTCTCGATTTTTCGGATTCCCTGCCACACCATTTTCTACCGACTTGCTTGTTCCCCGTCCCTTCTTCCTCTAGATCAACCAGCCCGCAGACACAGGGGGCACAATGCATATGCGTGCGTCTCAACCTGCGTAAATACCTCCCAGCCCTGGTATATCATACAAGCAGAGTACGCAAAGAGATTGCTAGATGACCTACTACTTTGTCCTGATCAGAAGTAGATGCTTCGTACTTGCACCAAAGGGAATAAAGGAAGACGGCTCCGCTACGGCTTGGAAAATGGAGAATGCGGAGAGAGAAATCCCTCAGGTCCACCAAAGGCTCCGGACAGTCCACTACGAGCAGCCGATGAGACCGTATTCGCGCTTGTTCGGCTCAGCCGCCCAGAGCGCCCTCGTAGCACGCACGGCCAGGAGCAGTTGTCGGGTCCAAGTGCCACTACTAGTAGAGGCCTCTACTAGGTACGGAGTACGACTCACGGTACAGAGTACCGAAGCAAGTGCTTCAATTGGTGGGCCTCATGCAGCCAGAAGGCCACTTACAAAGCGAGTTCTGTCTTTTTCTGCGTGCCCCTTCAACCCTCAACCGTAGCCAAGGTTTCAGTCGCAGCGTGTGCATACCGGTGAACCAACTGGACAGCCCTCCGCCCGGAGCAGAAGAAAAAACGACGAGGCGTCGAAATGAACAGTTGAAGCGGTCGCGCGGTTCGCGCGTCTTGAACTCTGGGCGGATTCCCCTAGCTTCCGCGGCCGACCGCCGGAAGAGCCTGGGAGAATCTCGGCCGGCTAATTCTGGCCGTCGTGTTTAGTAGGCTTGCGGGACAACATACAAAGCATACCTCGCTAATCCCCAGCCAAGCCTCATCGCTGGTACTCCTCTGCTAGCCCGCTAATATGCATGCATGTGCGACTCCGTACGAGACAAAAAAAAAGTGCTTCTTCAGAACACATGACGACAGCTAGCCCACTGTATCATCGAGAATGAGCTTCCACCTCTGGTGACCATGGCTGTACCAAGTGGTTGGGGTATTAATCAGCCCGCAGAATTCGCAAGCCGTGGTGCTCAGAGCATTGTGTACTTTCACCCTGTGAGCTACCCGAATGAACAGCCCCTGTCTACCGCTCATGTGCTGCGCAGTCCCACTACGGCTTTGATGGAACAGAGGAAAGGATATGCCGGAGTAATGCCTGCGGCGCATGAGAATTACGAGCGTGTTCCAGCCATGTGTACAAAGTACAATGTCAACTGAGTACGAGTACGCGCTTCATGGGAGACGGGGAAATGAACGACAACGTCCCAGGGGTACTAGAACCAGGCCAGGCCATGCTATCTTATTATGACTTGTGATGATACCCGCCAAAAAAAGAACCGAAGTTTTGGTTCTGAAAAAATTTTAAGGAGCTACGGAGGACGGTCGCTACCATGGAGATTACTCCAATTTTAGACGGGTTAACGGTCTGCCGCCATCGTGCTACTACTACTACCTACTAGCTTCAGGAGCCGGTGCTAGGAAGAGGAACGAAATGCCCTGAGAGCGTCTGAATTTTTTTTTCTTGCTGGCTGATAGCACTTGGACCGAGGAAAGATCTGCCACCTAGCCTAGCTGGTCTGGGCTGACATCAACAAGCATGTGTGCGCCGCAAGGTCAGCGTGTTTTTCTCTCTCTCAGTGCTCCGTAGCTCGCGAATTCTATTTACTCGCTACCACACCAGCCGAGCGATAAGAATAGGAGATCGTGGGAAAATGGCAGGGAGAGGGAGTGGTCCACCGCAAGGGGACTCGTACGGAGCACTCTGCACTTTGCACGAAGGGTTTATCCCCCCGTGGTGGGTGAGCGATGGCGAAAAAGCACACGACTTTCGACGCGCCATTCTTGCTTCAGCCTCTTCTCTTTTTTTTCTTCGCCGGTGCCTTGCTCACACCTCTATCTTTGCCGGGGCTTGTATGGATGATCCGGAATCCCAAGTCAGACGCCAATCAGCATTACAGGATTGAAGATTTGCAGGTTCGAAGACAGCTACGAGTGCAAGTACAGAGTAGTATTATTGCATTTTTAATAATCTGAGGACGTTGGCCTTTGGAACCTAGCGGTCTGCTTGTTACACAAACGCCCTGGTGTTTTGGCTAGCGGTTTGGCAACGCGGCTTGTAGCCTTGCCATGTACCTGCCTTGATCTAAAATGTCGGTCTTTTTATGTTTCGGGTCTGGGCCGTCGCGCTTTGGGGGGGGGGGGGGGGGGGACTTCCAGACAACCCAAACCCCCCCCCCCCCCCCCCCCCCCCCGACTTCCAGTCATCCCATACGTAGCACTCAGGTGCACCATGGGCTCTAGGTCGGTCATCTCCCAGATTATTTTTCTTTCGAGTGCGTGTCGGTTGCAGTCTGTGCGGCGTACTCCGGTGATACCGCGACCAACTCCGCGTGCTACTACTTTTTACATCAGTACCTACATCTAGGTGGTACTCAGTACCCGTGCAGGAACCAAGACTAATACCTCCTGGGTATCATTTGGGAGGGCAAATGGTCAGAGCACGAGAGGGGACGTCTGCCCAACCTGTTTTGCGTTTCCCATTCCGGTGCGTGCATCGAGTCTGGCGTGCCAGCAGATGGTTGGGCATAAAGGGCCTGCACATCATCACAAGCTTGCCCTGCCAATCTGCCTGAACCGTTCGTACCAACGTATCCGAGCGGAGACATTTGTGCGCGCATATGTACACTCTACTTCCTCCTGCGTCGGGGAGGCTGTACCTTTTCGCATTCAACACCATAGGTTCTTCGTACTTCGACCGGGATGTGTCTCTTGCAGCTGCGCGTTAGTGCATTGCTACTGGTATTACCACCTAATACCTTGTCTACTTTGTAGGTACCTACCGAAATAGCCTGTTGGAGGGGGGGAGGGAGAGAGCAGGTCTATTTGGCCGCTAGTGACGATGAAGATCATATGCCCATGGGTAGCTGTCAACCCCATATAGCCTCAGCTTCAGGGTCTCTTTTTCCGTCTTTTTGTCCCCCAAAGCAGGCGGACGGCCGTCGCAGCGCTCAGTGAGGCGCGGCTTATGCAACCCCCATCACGCGTTTTTCTCCCTCTGTGCAGTTGCTACCTTGTGGCTAGCCATGTATCAGGTAGCTGCGCAACCGATGATGACGGCAATGCCTCGCTCCCCCCTTGTCAGATGGAAGCCTCGGCTTCGAAGCCATCGAGATTCGTTGTTGGTGCATCGCTTCCAAATTTGTCTGCCCGGTCACTCAGCTGTGGTGGCCATGCGAAACCTTGGATGCTGACTGTGCGGCTTGACGCATGACTTTCTCGTGTTCAAACACTGGTTTTCGGTCGTCTGGTCATGGACATCATGAGCTCCATAAATCTTAGTGGACAATTGTACCTAACAATAAGTTGACAAGATCCTCAACGCGAAATGATGTAAGCACCATAGCACGAATGGGAATAACGATATTCCCGCCCTTGATTTCTGAACAGCAAGGTTGGCTACCCTATTCGTCGATGTGGCTACGAGGAAGAATTGGAATGGAACCCAAGAGGGCCGTGTGCATCATATTGGTCATCTCGAGCTAGATCCACGAGATGGGCGAGGCTACGTAGACGAGCGGAATACCAGTGGCCAACGTCTACCTCATGTTCAAAATATGATGCCCCGAGCGTGATTGGGGGCCTCCTATTGCTGTAGTTGTTGCTCGGTACATCCATGCAAGAATGTATATCATGGTTCATCTTAGGCGCGCTAGAGGGCGACGACTTGTTTAACATTGCCACAATGCGTCAGCCAGCAGGATCTGAACAGGCAGAACCCGGAATGGATGTCACATCTTCAAGCAAGGAGGAAGAAAAAGAAAAAGGGCAAGGCGTTTCAGTGGAAAACCTGCGTGAACCGAGTCAGAGCCCACCCGGTAGGCACGGTTAATCGTGAACGCCACGTTGAGCAGCTCGTTACATAAGGTACCGGAAAAAACGATTAGGTTCGTCGGCAACCCGTCGATTGTTCTCGTCTCTCGCGCCCGGCACAGCTAATTGCCAAGCCTGTCGACGTCGGTGGCCAAGTGTCCTGCACGCGCTGATTGGAGCCGTGGCCCGGATATTGGATACCCCCCCCTTCTCACCCTCCCGTATGGATGAACGAACCACTGGCGATGCACACCCCACAGGCACGGAGTCATCTCCCATCAACTTGGCTTGCTGACATGTGTAACCGCCGGTGGTCACGCTTCTTCTTGTTGTCTTCGCCTCGCCCCCCCGGAGGGCATCCGCCGAAGCAGCCGATCCGCATTTGGCCCCCTTCCGGGGAAAAGGGCACCCTCGGTCCTTTTGTTTACTTGGATAGCAAGGCGAGGCGAGACAAAGCAGAAACGGGGTCACAGTAATAGTCCCTTTTATGTGGGCATAGGGCGGTGAAGGGGCACGACGATGGAGTCGTACTCTTTTAGTAGTGGTGCTCCCAAGGAACCTGTCGTACCTGACAGAGTGAGGGGGAGGGGTAAAACAATTTGCCAGCAAGCGGGTACAGCTTTCGCGAGGGGTCCTATTTCACTCTGCTTTTATGTCTGCTGCTGCATTCTGCTAGAGCATTTTGGATGGGGATGCCTGGACACGGGAAGTCACGAGACGAATGAAGATGGTGTTGCGGACGGGCGGGCGATACGTTGGGCTATTGATGCCGGAAGAGCAGAGCTTTCATCTTCCATCTCCCTCCACGGCCACCAAGCGCTACAAGTATCAAGCGAGAGGCCGAGGAGCCCAAAGCCTGAGATGCAAGAGAGGATCGAGGGACCATTGGGCTAGAACAGGCCGTCTCGGCCCTTTGGGGACGCCCGTGCTCTCCCACCAGGCATTCTACAACGTGCATCTCGCGAAGCCGCGACAGGCTCACCCCTCCAGCAGCGTGGGGGAAGCAGTGCGTGGTAGTACTGCCAGGCATGCAAGAGGGGGGTCTGCGTGATTTCTACGAAGCCGTGACTGCATGGATCTATCTATCCATTGCTGGGTAGCCATTATTTTGTGGAGTTTTTGCCCTTTCTTTTCCCATTTTCCCAATTCCAAGCTAGTTTGGTATGTCCTGCAGGTCTGTCACAAAACAATCCGCGGCAGTGGTAGCGGATACTGGGCAGGCGGCTGTTGGGCCCCTCATTCGAAACAGAAACGTGGTACTATCCATCAGTGGCCACCTTACCTTGTCTATTTTGCAGCCGCCCGGGAGAACAGAACGATGAGAAAGGGGACGAGGGAAAAAAAAAAAATGTCGCATCGATAGCCCGCTAAGCGCGGGTGCGTGGGTGCTGTTGGGTTGACGATGGTCAAGGAGGTGCCAGATCTAGCACTCGGAGCTATCTCGGCTCGCCGTGGCCGCAATGCATCTGTTTTCCTTTTTGCCAGTGCCTGAATTGGTAGGGCCTTTTGCATATAAGGCGACCATCCACCCGTGATTGTAGGCATCATGTGCATTGCCGTGGACGCTGTGTCGTCCGAAAAGAGGGAGCGAGCCTCATCGCGGCGTTGCGGGGAGCGAGTGAAGGGCTGGCCAGCCACATCCCATCTGCGAGCAATGGATAAATATCGCTGCGATATGATTTGCCGAGTATGGACGTGATACTGCTGCCCGACGCTCGAGGAGCCATCAAAGGCTAGGTCTGGGCCATGACGTCTGCAAGCTCGTGAAAGACGTGTTGTCTGTATTGAGGCCCGGCCGAGAGAAGGCGTTGCTAGAACGGCACTAGAAGAAGCCGGGGACAGCGAGCGACGGAACAAGTAACAGGACTTTGCTCGGGCTGCTGCTTATTGTTGCCGGTTTTGTGTCTTTTCTGCAATGCTTGGGGGAGAGCTTCCAGACTCTCGACTCGTCCAATGCCGAGATCCCTCCCGCCGACCCGCCCCCGCATGCGCTGCGTTGGGTGACACAGCATCGAAGCTGTAGCTCGGATCTGAGAGACTGTTCAGTGAGAGGGCTGTAAAAAGGTTCAGGCAGTTGTCGCCGTGGTTTTGGAGATTTCAAGTCAAGGTTAGCCAAGCAGTAGCATCCATCGTAGTGCATTGTCGTCCCATCCTCACTTTAATTTTCTTATTCTTTTTTTGTGTTTTCTCTTCCTTCCTCGATGGACATTTTGCAGACTCGCTGGATAAAAAGTCCGAGACTTTTGTTTTCGACGAGGTTCTTCCGCCCTCTTTCCATTGGTGAAACGACAAGCCGAGCCGCAATTACAGTACCGGACGGAGTAAGCGAATTAGAAAGTCAAAAAGGCATGGCCGCCAAAAAGGAAAAAAAGAAAAAAGAAAAAACTTTGGGAGCAAGCGGATGGAAGCCCAAGGATCCTGCGGATGCCTTCCTACGATGGGCAAGGCACGTTCGGTGTGCTTCGGCATGTGCTGACTGATGTAGGCGGCGCATTTGATTCGGCAATAGCCTTGCCTTTTTGTTCTAGTGACGGCCCAGCTCTATTAAGGTAACTTCAGCGGTAATAACGTACATAAGAGATCCCCATAAGCATCAACATCAAGCCAGGCCCGCGCAGCCCGAGGCAAAACCAACCGCGGCCCGTGTCTCTTCCCTGGCTTCTTATCTTTTATTTCCTTTCCCCCATCGCCGGTTTCATTATTTTTTTTCTCTTCTTTCTCTTATTTTTTTTTCCCTTTTCGCGAAACATGTCTGCGGCGGCAATGACATTATCCATACACGAACCGCGAATGCACGCCGCCAGCACCTCCGCCGCCCCCATCACAGCTTCTGCTGCCAAGCCGATGACGATGCTCAATGGCCACCCCGCCAACAACAGCAACAGCGACAGCAACAGCAACAGCAACGACAAGGACAGCAATACTACTACTACTAGCAAGGACCAGAATGCCAACGAGCCCGCCGGTCGCCCTCACGCCTCCCTCTACGATGCGTGTCTGGCAATGAGGGACAAGGTCGAGGCCTTTCTTGCTGAGGAGCCGGCGACGCCGCTGCTGCGGAGGGTGCAGGAGCAGTTGCGCATATCCATCCAGGTTGTGGATGAGGCTCTGGAGAGGTATCGGTACGTTACCGTCGCTCGCACTTCTACCTTCTGCCTTGCTTTTTTCACTTCATTGGCTAATGCGGAGCGCTGCATACGCATGCGCATTGCATGGCACAGACCGGACGAGATCTCCATATCATATAATGGCGGTAAAGACTGTACGTGGGAATCAATCGCTTTGTTTGCGGAGGGAGGGGGGAAGCATCTTGACTCCCGGAGCTCTTTTGTGGCGGGGCCTGTGCTCTCTCTGCCTGCATCATCTCGGGGCGGGACTTGTCTTTTTTTCTGTTTTGGTTTCCCATCTTGCAGCATGCGACTGACAAACAAAAAACGCTTACCAACACGCAGGTCTCGTCATGCTCATCGTCCTCCTTGCATGCTATGCGCGGCGCTACGCACCTGTTAAGACGACTGCTTCGGACGCCTCAGCCACCACTAACATCACTACTACCAATAACAACAACAATAACCTGCCGCCCTTTCCCGAGCGGCTGCATGCCGTCTACATCGTCTCCGCGGACCCCTTTGCGGAGGTGGACGAGTTCGTCGAGGCCAGCAGCGCCGCCTACTACCTGGACATTGCGCGCTTTGCGCTGCCGATGAAGAAGGGGCTGGAGGCGTTTAAGGCGCAGAACCCGGGCATCAAGGCCATCTTTGTGGGGACGCGGAGGACGGATCCGCACGGCGAGAAGCTGAAGCACTTTGACCCGACGGACGAGGGCTGGCCCGACTTTATGCGGATCCATCCGGTCATTGACTGGCATTACAGTACGTTTTGACGATCTCTGTCGGTAGGGAGGAGAGAGTTTGCTAACGAACATTTGGTTTACAGCGGAAATTTGGGCCGTAAGTGTTGCTTTGTCTCTTCTTCCATCTGCCGCACCTCGTAGCCGATGAGTAGCTTGCTGGATGACTGACAAAAAGGAAAAATCAGTTTACTCGACACCTGGATATTCCATACTGCTGTCTCTACGACCTGGTATGTCAAGGGGGAGCAAAAATGGTCCAGGGGGTTTCGTGCTAACGGCTTCCTTTGTAGGGCTACACGAGCTTAGGCGGGAGGCGTGATACCAAGCCGAATCCTCGTCTAAGGAGAGACGGCGACGGCAAAGAGGGCTTTCGACCTGCTTACGAGCTGACGGAAGACGACGAAGAAAGACTGGGACGAGCTAAATGATGGGAAAAAACATGACTCTGAAAGACGTAGAAGTCTGAGACGTGAAAGACGGGCATGATGCTAATGATTTACTGGAGAGGACTGATTTGCTGCAAAGAATTAGATTCAAGTTATTGGGGAGGGATGGGTTACCCTTTTTCACGCATGGGTTTGGTGTACGGCGTTTGACGGGCAGACAGAGAGGTGCCTGTCAGAGTATTGTCCCCTTATCTTTAACCTTGCAATATTCATCACTGCAAATGGGGGTTGGCATATATGGTTGGTACCATGATCTAGTATGGATAATACAAAAATTACATGATTGCATGACACGATGCTTTCTTTTCCTGGTTAATCCTTCCAAGGAAGAGCCAGACACCTTGGTGTAGATGGAAAACCCCCTCTCTCTTGGAGCACAGATCAATTCAAAGAATGGAATCGAAGCGAAGCAAAGAGGCATCTATCTGCCTTGCTACGGCCCGCTTCCGGAGACGAGGGGGATGGATGTCTTATGCTGCAAATGAGGGGGTTTTAGTACGTACAGATTACATATATATGATAAGTTATACAATATAGTATCAAGCCTGGTTCGACCCACGATATGCTCACGCTTCTTGCATCGAGATGCATGCTGCGGCGCAGGAAGTGGAAACTCGATCGTCGTGTCGATCGACAAAAAAGGCAAGATATTGCAAGAGAAAGGGCTACCTTACCTACCCTATAAAAGTAAATCGGTACCGATGAACAGAGTGTCCCCTCAATTCAGGCATCTAGACTCTTCTTTATGACGTTATATCCAAACAACTCGTTGCCTAAAATAGATGTAGATACATTTTCATTTGTATAAGTGCATGAAACTTTGATAAGTATCAGACTGCTGGCTAAATGAGATAGAAACATGCAAGGGATCAAGGAGCAATTGTGCATCTCCTTCAAGTTCTGTCCGAGACATATATGCATATATACGTATAGATACTGTACACAAGAAAGTAGGTGTTCATCCCCACAGAAACGACATCCTTGGAGGGAGAAAAAAGTAGGACGAGTTGAAAGGGCTGTCTGCGGATGTCTAATGTCTGCCTAGCAGGCAAATATCATGTCCAATCAATCAAAACTCCCAATGATATATTTTGTAAACGATGAATATGAACAACATGTCATTGTCAATGGGATGCACCGAGATGCTGCATGACTACGTGATGCATGCCAAGTCACTTCAATCCCCTCCATCTGTATTAGAAAGCCCTTACTTCTAAGCCATCGTCAGTCTGGTATCGTAAGACTCGTCGAACCCCCCTAGCCTAACTCAAATGGCACAATCAATCAATATGCTGCCTGCCTTTGCCCCTGTGTGTTCACGTCACGCAACGACTCCCAACGCCATCTTTGCATCCAGCCATCCATCCAGTATCAGTAAGCATACGCGGCCAAAACAGACAAAACCAAAAAAAAAAAGTAGCATCATGAAAAAGTAGGAGCCTCGTTTGCAGGTCGCAGCCGTCTAATGAGCTTTCTTGGGCCATACGCCCACCGCCGAGATAACCGACAGAGTCTGCCTCACGCACAAATCATCATCCAGTCATATTGTACGGGACAATGGCCTTGTCAATCACCGGATCCCGCCGTGACATGTGTGTTGCTTCTGCCCCCCAGCGTGATCGCCAGTCCTTCTCCTTTTGCATTGCCTTGTCAAACGCCTCTCGGCATTCCGGCGGCAGCAGGTCCTTGATCTCGTCCGACACGGCGCTCAGTCCGTTAAACTGCGCCACGATGCCGGCCGGATCCGACTTCTCCTGCGCGGCCAGCGCTCCGCCCGTCGGGGGCGTCTCGAAGTAGGTATCGATGATGGTAAAGTTCCTGACCATTTTGAGCGGGACCGGAGGGAAAAGAGGGTGGCCTCTGGTGGCCTCTTCGTCCTCTGGCGCTACCTGCTCGGCGCGTGCGAGAGTAGGCTGCATCGAGGCCGGATACTGCATCACGTTTGTGTGAATGTCATAGACGCCCGCGTTGTTGAGTTTTCTGATGGCATTGATGCCTGCGTTGAATGCACTGTAGAAAGCAAGTTGTTAGATGGACCTCAGGATGTAATGCAATGTAAACGAAAAAAAAAAAAAAAAAAAACATTGTCTACATACCTCGCCTCCCGCGCGTGCTCCAGCATCCAGTTCGTGTCGTTGACATTCACCTTGCGCTTCTTCGACTCCACCTTGCCGCTAGGCACCGGCATCGAGGGCACATTGGTGTGGTATACCGCGCTGGCGCCGTGCCACGCAACGTACTGGTTCTTGTTGTAAGGCTCTCCCGGCACAAAGTGATCGTCTGGGTCGGCGAGCTGTCCCTCCACGGCGCCCTCGGCGCGGGCCGCTGCGACGTTGTAGTCGTCAATGATGCGCTTACCACCCACGATGATCCTGGCGCCAAACTCCCGAAACACCGACCGGGCCGTGACGATTCCTATTGACCGGCCCTTGTACGAGTGGGGGATGATTTCCCGCTCAATCATGTCCCGCTTCTCCTCGTCGTCGACGATGATCTTGTACAGCTTGCGGTGCTTGGTGAAGAAGAGATAGCTGTCCCTGAAGCCGACACATCGCGCCGGCTCCGTCGACAGCATGTAGAGCCGGTCGCCGCGGCCCAGTACCTTGAACGTTCGGCAGCGATATTCACGCCCGCCTTGCAGGTTACCCAGCTTGTCGACCTTGGTCTCGCCCTCGGGGTCCTCAGGCAAGACGCATTCGTCGTCGACAATGTCGGCAACCGTGCCCTCGGCGTCAATCACCTGTTCGACCTTGGGCGCCGCGGGACCTCCTTTGCGACCACCTCGCCCCCTCCATCCTCCACGCCCCCTCCGCCGCGGTGTATCGGCCTCCTCCTTGGTGACGGTCACCATGTTATCCCAGTCCGGCGGTCGGTTCTTGGGGGGACGGCCCAGTCGCTTTCGGCGGATCACAGGCTGTGGAGGCGGCGTGGGTTCCTTCGCGGACGCCTCTGATTCCTCCTCATCGTCATCACCGTCGTCGTCGTCTTTGTCTGCGGCGTCTCCCTCGTCGCCGGAATCTTCTTCACCCTCCTGGACCTCGTTTTCCTCCTCGGCATCTTCCTCCTTGTCCTCGTCGTTTCCAGAAGCATTCGCGCCTGCGTCAGCATCGGGCATAGGTTCGTCTTCAATGTCGGCATAGCCCTTGGGAGTGCTCTCTGGTTGGCGAGTTAGCCTCAGTCGAATGCGCTGCTTCGCCATGTCTGCCTAGGGAAACCACAGAAGAAAAGCAGAGAGCAGAAAAGAAAAAAAAAAAAAAACAAATCTACAAAATCGTGTACAAAGCAAAGCTTCATCAAGCGGGGAGGTGATAGCTCAAAGGAAAGGAAGCAAAAAAAGAAAAAAACGTACCCAGAGCAGCAGCAGCCTTTTTGGCCGCCGCGCGACCAGATCTCCGACTCGGCATCTCTCTCTCCTAGCGCCTACCGACAAGAGGGACCCACGGATTGCTTGCCTCTTTAACTCTGCAAAGTGGAGAAGGGGGAAGGAAAATGGAAGAATTGGCGCGCGTTGCAGGTGCCCTTCTTATCAAGAGAGAAGGAGAGGGTGAGGGAGAGAGAGTTGAGAGAAGTTGGAAGCTTTGTCAGAAAGGCCCAAGATGCGAGGCTCCCCGAACGAACCAACCAGCAGCTGTCCTTTCTTTTTCCCTTCCCTTGTACTCCGTACAGCCTTTTTTTTTTTTTATTTTTTTCGCGGCGCGTTGCCTTAGCCTCGATGTCGATGAATCCGATTGGCTGCATCTCGGCATCTGGCACACAGTACATTTTGATAATAGACACTGCTCCATACACTGTAGCCATATCTCACACACAATCCCATAGCAGTCCGTACCTTATTTCTTCATTATACCTATCTTTGGACATCAATCTGATTAGGCCCTGCTCTTGACAACAATACGGCAAAGATGGAGAGATCAATCCCATCAATAGTCATATCCCTTGTTTCTAGCTCTGCTCAAGTAATCTGCATGACCGTGCCTGCAAAACCCGTTTCCCATCCTTCTAAAATCACAAAACAGAAACCTGCCCTTCTATGAATTCCGTACAAGTACTCAGAAAAAAAAAAAAATTCCCCCAAAAGCCCTCGCTCCCGTCTCAATATGCCAAACAGGATGAGCCCCGTAATACCCTTTCCTTTCTTCCTCGGTGACGATAGAGAGCCCTCATAAGGTGTCCCATCCTCCATTGTTAATCTCCGCCTCGAGTTTCCGGCTGATGAGGCTCGGGACCCCATGGTTGAGCACCGTGCTCCGTATCATCGAATCGTATCTCTTCTGGTTCAAAAAGAGCTGTCTACCGTGGCGTAGCTGAGGGTCCGTCTCGCCGTACTTGTCAATGTAAGGCGCAGGCGTGAACGAGCCAGACTTGTGGAAGAGATAGACTGTAGAACACTTTCGTATATTGAGAAACACGCCAATCGTTTTCTGACACCTAGATAAAAAGGAAAACGTAAGTCAGTCATCGCACTACCCTTTCATTCTTCTTTTTCTTTCTTTCTAGCATCAGAGAGATAAAAGCCTACCTTCGCATGTGTTGTTGGGCACCACCAATCTTGGACATGTCTGTATCGGTCTTTTGACAGCACGTGCTCTGACTGCAAAACAGTTCTCCGCAGAAAAGGCAAATGACCGGGTCCGTAAGTTCTTTGCCCGTCGTAGGACACTTTCTCCTCGTGGCCTCTTCTATCAGGGTGTCAAAAGTTCGAGGGAGGCCGATGAGCTCGAATATGCCAGGGTGGCTGACCATCGCTGATGGGATCACATCAGGGAAACCTTTAGTCCAGAGCACTTGGTGCTTCACCCATCCTGTCACCAACGCCTGTGTAGAATCGGGCCACCCGCATGTCGCCGACTCTTCCGTCATCACCGCGCACATCTCGTCAAAGGTCGGCACTCGCAGGGCCTCGGTCAGCCGATCGAGCTCGTCTGCGTCCGGATCGGGCGAGACGTGGCTGTTCAAGTCCACGCCGTATTTGACGTGCAAGAATATCGCACACTTTCGCAAAAACGTCAACGCATACTTCTTCGCAAACGAGTACCATCCCTCCAAGGTATCCACGCCAGGCTGTTGGAAGCCTCTATTCTCCCACGTCTCGGGCATCGCCTCGCTGCTGGACATGGCCTGGAACTCCATGCTGCGTTTGGTGACGGCCAACGCAAAGTCGGCAAAGTTGTTCATGGCCGGGTCCTGCGTCTGCCGGTTTGCCAACGATCCAACCCACAACCCCACGGGCATGTTGCGACCCATGTGGAAAACCACCTTGACGATCTCCGCAAGGTAGCAGAGTCTCAGCACATGCGTAATGTCGACTTTCCGGGCCGGCACTAGACCATAGCTGCATTCTGTCAAAAAGATAAAAGGGTCCAATGACAGCAGAGGCAGGTAGCTGTACAGCCGCCGACGCGCATCGCCGGCCTCTGCTCCAAAGTACTGCGCCATGAACAGCTGCCCATGCTGCTGCTCTGCCTCTGCGATGAATTCGCTCTCTATCCGTCCGCCCGGGTCCGAGTGGCGCCCTCCTATCGTAATGTATGCCGACGTGGTCTCCGCGAGGATTCGCAAGTGGGTCAGGACTTGTTCAGGTATCCTCTCGACCAGAGTCATTCCAGGCTGAGCTTCAACTCCGCGGTGCTGTATCTCCACGGCGGAGATCGAGTATCCGACCACCTGGACCAGCGTGTCGCTTGCGTGCAGCTCATCTCCCGCCTGGCTCTTATCCACGGGGTATCGTCCCTCCAGCTTGTTCAGCACAATGGTGTCTCTGAGTCGGTGGTAGGCTGCGACAAGTTCCGAGAGTATCTGACTGCCGCCGGCCACGGTTGGCTGGTTGGCCCCCCCAGCCTCTGACGTCTCGGTAGCCACGATTGAAGAACTTCCCGATGGGCCCAGCAACGTCGAAGGCCGTGAGTCTGGTTCTTCCTTTGCCCAAGTGGTGGAATCCACACGAGATTTTGGCTGCGTCACCGCCTGCAGTAGACTGCCCGGGAGGCTCGGCGTGGAAATGTCAGGCAGTTTTGAATCGTCAATCTCGCGTGCTTTGCTACCGCCGAACGGATAGGAAGACATCTGCTTATCCAGAAAGCCCTCAAAACTCTCCTGCGCTTGAAGAATGCCGGGATAGGATTCTTCCAGGCCCTTCCAGATGATAGGGATGAAGGCATTGCCCAGGGCCTTGCAGAGAGGACATACAAACTCGTTCCGGAGAATGTTCTCTGGGTGATGTCGCGCGATCTGATGGCTATGTCGGCGGTTGGTAGCCTCGTAGTACTGCTCAAAGCAGTGGTAGTGCATCATATGCCCACAACCACTAGCCACTGGGCCTGGTCTCGAAAGCTTCGCGTCAAATCCCCTGCCGATGGTCTGCCTCTCGGCGAGGAACTTTTCTCCGTGGGAATTCAGTTTCTCGACCACCTTTCTGTTTTCCTGCGCAATACCAAAGGGACGAATGTCTTCCGCCGACCTGTCGAGGTTGCAAGGCGTTTGCGAAGCCTCCCGGACGAGATCGGGATCCTGGAAGTCGGTCTGCCGGAGGATAAGACTCTCGTTGAGGAGGGCAAATGTGCCATACAGACGCCGATCGTCTGCCTCCTCCTGGCACAGAATGCAGGTTCCGGTTGGATACTTCCAGTTGTGCTTTCGGTCCTCGGTCTGCTCCATCGCCTCGTCGTCTTCATCGTCAAGATCAGATCCCCAGTCGATGGCAGCTTGGTTCTCTAGAAAGCTCTTTTGTTGTTGTTGGAACTGCGCCATGACCTTGGCCTGGCGGTTCAACGCAGCCTTCTTCCTTCTCTCTCGCTCCTCATCGGCAGAGACGTTTGCTGGCGACGCGGTGTTCACGCGATCCACGGGCAAGCCCAGCTTCACAAATTCCGTAGTGAATGCCTCTGGTCTTTTCTGCTTGAGGCGCTTGAGGACAAGGGCGATTTTGGGATGAACTGCTTTGAAGTCCTCGTTTGTAGACAGCATGTTCAACAGCGAAACGATGGTCCTAGCGTTACTCGCCTCTGGCATGAAGTTGCTCCGAGCGACCCGTGTAAGTGCGGTGTGGACAAATGACTTTGGGGGTTTCCCGGCAGCAACGTCAGCCTCAGTGCTGTGGTCTTCCATGATGGCTAGCAAGACGAGGTGAAGGACGACCTGCAAAAAGGTCTCGATTCTCGTGCTGGGGACCAGCGGCGTGAACTTGCGTGCGCTCAGCGCGTACAGCAACGAGTAGTATATGACTTGCGCGAAGACGCCGGTGCTGGTAAAGTCAGCCAAGTTCTTAAACAGTCCAGACGGTATGGGCCGCGGCTTGGGCTCAAAGACGATTTCCTCAATGGATTTGCCCGTCTTCTTGGCCATCTTCTTGCGATAGGCCAGCTCAGACTCCTCGCGCTGGTTCTTGTTGTAGTGTGCAATGTAAGGATCAATCTCTTCGATGAATTCCGGACGGAGCTCAAAGGTGCCCACGTCAGACACGCCTTCTGGCGGTTTGAAGGTAGCCATCTCATCCAACACCTGGTGGAACTCCTCCGATTCTTGGTATTTCTCCGGCAGCTTGAGACAAATCTCGTTGAAGGACAACGGCTTGAGACACAAGACGTGGATAATGTCTCGGCGCATGGCTAGCAAGCGGGAGTTGGGTTCGTCTTCAGGAGCAATCAAGGATGTGCGATCGCTCAGGAGAACAATGAGGAGGTGGATCATGTCTTCAACGACATCGAGATGCTGGGCATCGTCCTGGGCTTCCGAGAGAACCTCGAAGATGCCCTTGACCCAGTTTTCCATCCCGAATCGGTCAATGATGGATGCTAGTACTCTGGCAGGGTCACAAACGACCATTGCTGTCTGCAGGAGGAAGATGTCTCGGTGGTGGGAGACATCTCTTTGTCCAACACCGCGGTAGGTGCTAGCTTGATGACGGAGGCTGATGCCGTTCCGAACCCACATGTTTGCTTTGATCTGAGCCAGCCAAGCGCAGACTCGAAGCGGGAAGTCAAAGACGGCCATGAGATAGTCCTCGGGGCTATAGTCTTTCTTGGGGATCTGTAGAGGTCCTATCGTCATGAGCCTTGGTTTTGCCTTGAGCTCTTGCCTGGTGAAGCTAAGGAGGCTACGCATCTTGGACGCGGGAAGAGATCGTCCACACTCAATCAACCAAGAAAGGGTGTAATGCAAACCGTGGTGGAAGCTGATGGGGTCCTTTTCGACAACGAACCTGACGACGTCATAGGATCGGCCCTCTGGGTCAAATTCCAAGTCGCTGATGGTCTTGAACTTGACCTCATCCTTGATCTCTCCTTGCTTGAACCTGAACCGATCTCCGCCTACGGAGTTGAAGGTGACGGCTTTCGCGGCCATGCGGATAGCCCGCATGAGATGGCGCATCTCGCCTGGCGGGCAGTCACGGAAGGCATCGGCCAGGTTTCTGGCCTGCAGGTTGATTTGTCGGGTCACCAGGGACGCCGTGATCCAGGAATCGGCCTCGTATTCGACGTGCTCGACAACAGCGCGAACGTTGGGTCCGATGCCCTGATGGAGTTTGACCAAGTCGAGGAACTGCATGAGATATCTCGGCTCGCTCCTGAGCTTCTCTTGGACGTGCTGAGAGCTGAAGAGATACTTTAAGTCCTGGTAAAAATGATACATGCGCCTGTTGGTGACTGATCCGCTGTCGAAGGCGAGGACGGCCACGGGGGAAATGTCCCACGGGTGGCCGACTTGCCTGGTAGTCAGGAACGTGTAGAGGATCGCCAATAAGCTTGTCAAGAAGTTCCCCCTCTCAACAACTTCGGCCGTGATGGAAGGAGTCGTCAGCATCTGAAGGGAGAGGTTTATGATAGAATGGTCCGGTTCTCGGTCCCCGACAAGGTAGAGTTGAGCCAGAATAGTATAGAGACTGGCGAATCGAAGGGCCAGAACCCTTTTGAACTCGGGTATCTGGACCACTGTAGAGATGTAGAGGGCACGAAGGTCGTTTCGGACCTTTTTCCACATTCGTAGATCGAAGAGGAGCAGCCAATCCAGGCGAACCCGCTGGAAGACATCCTCCGCTGGGGGGACGTCCTTCGATTGCGTGTAAGCGGCTGGCGTTTCGAGCCAATACAAACCAGGGTTTGGCGTCAATTTCTCCGTCTTGCCGGGTGTCTTGGGTATATCGATGTTCGCCTTTGCGTAGATATTCTGCGCGATGAGGGGCTCCGGAATGTCCAGGTCGGATGGCGTAGCCTCACGTTGCTGAGGCCGAGTGGCGGTCGGCGCTTGTGCCTGCCCCGGAGGAGGTGGAGGAGGAGGCGGCGGCGGAGGTGGATATCCGGCCAAGGTCGCCTCGTCTTCTTCCAGTGCTTCGGTTGGCCTCAAGGCGATGTCTACTTCATGATTACCCCTTGCCTCAACCATCAAGACGTCATCGTCACCGTCGTTTCCTCCAGCTGTGGAGCTTGAGACTGATCGGTTGCCATCAGCTTCCTCATCCTCGTCGTCGTCGTCGTCGTCGTCGTCCTCCTCCTCCTCCTCCTCCATGTCGATATCAATGTCTCCGTCACCGTCATCGTCGCCATCGTCGATCTCGAGCTCAACTTCCAGACCACCACGAGCCCCTGCGGCGGCCTGCAAAGCTAGGATGAATCGAGCATTGACATTATGCATCCTAGCTCTCGACTCGAGTTGCTGGTCGTCCTCCTCTTCGTCATCGATAAGACCCAGAGTATGCGTGGCAGCGCTCCCTTGTCTCCACGGCTTCATGAGCTCTTCGCATATGGTCCGTCGGAGTATGTGGTTGTCGTGTCCTACAGAGCAGCCGGATATGTCACTAAGCCACTCGACCAGAGTGCCGCACATTTGCTCTCTAAAGGTGTCTCTCGCCGACCGGATGGTGACGGTAACTCTAATCGCCTCTAGGATTCTAGCCATTTGCAAAAGTCGGTCAATGTCGTCCTTGAAGATGAGCAGACTGCGCCCGACGGCGTCAGTCTCCCAAGCGTCCCTGTCAGCCTGTCGAAGAGACTTCCTGCAGGCGCGGGCCACCTGGTCTCGGACCTCATCGACAGTATGCTTCTCATCATTCCACAGGACGAGCGCAAACATGGTACATTCTTCAGTATCTGAGCCGTAGTATGATGATTTTAAGCGGGATGTTCGTTCGTCCTTGAGAATCGACTCTTTGGTCTTTGCCTGGCGGAGTTGCTCGGGCGAACAAGAGATGACGTCGCAAATGTAATCGAATGCTCTTCCGATCGTCATCTGTAGACTACTCACGAGATCGTCGGGAAGGGAATCTGGGGCCCTGGCCTTGTCTGCTTGGTGGTCAGAGGTCACGTCGGAGTGGATGGTGCAGAACAAGGGCGTCCTCCAGGCCTCGTCGTCTCCGCAATCGCAGCAGCCACTATTGCCAACTGAGATTTGGATTCGAACCATGTGGCCTGTGTGGTCTGTAGAGTCGAAGCATCGGCTGCACAGGCAGCATGTCTCGTCCGTTCCGCAAGTCCTGCACATGTAGGACGCCTCGCCAGGCTTGAAGATGTGACCGCATCGTTTCCCACGAGCCGCCTCTGTATACTCGGCACCTTCTACAGCACCCTGAGCTGCGCTAAGTTTCAGGCTCTCGGAAATCCTGCCCTCCGGGAACAGCAGCCGCATGTATTCATGGTTGCCGCCCGCCAAGGACCAGAATAGGCTGGTTAGAAGCTCCCGAGCAGCCTCTTCGGTATATCGGTAGTTGAATCGTGCAGGCAAGTCCGCCAGCAACTGACAGAGCTGCTGCTCTTGAGTAGACAAAGGGTTCTCGTTCTCCATGACTATGAGCTCATGATGCAACTGGTTGTCACAAGAAGCAGCAGCGCTATGCAGTTGGGGGGGGGGTTGGCGTTTTGCGTGATGTGGGAGGTGGGGGAATTCTCGGCTGCTTTCAGCTGGGGTGTTGGAAATGTTCGGCCACGGCTGGGGGGCACGAGATATGGAAGCTAGTTTGTAGGCAAGCTACAGGGAGGGCAACTGAAGAGAAGAAAGAAAAAAAAAATATGCGAGCGATCGGATCTGCGATGTTGTTTGAAGATTTGCAAATAAGAAAATTATGATGTATCCTGGCCGAAGTTGCTTCCGAGGTGGGTGAGTTTTAGCTACTGCTTGCTCACTAAGGCACACACTACTAGGTACCTATGCAGCACCTAAGCTCTGGTTGCTACGCCGGTTTGGGGGGGAGGAACTTTCTGGGCCTGGCGCTGCCCC
This sequence comes from Trichoderma orchidacearum, assembly GCA_023653515.1. NCBI lineage: Eukaryota > Fungi > Ascomycota > Sordariomycetes > Hypocreales > Hypocreaceae > Trichoderma > Trichoderma orchidacearum. Next base: position 866,329 of record JAAOZV010000014.1, read on the forward strand.
TCGGTGACAGGTCACCAAAACTCGGCCGACGTCAGACTCGCCACAACCTGCCGTCTCGCCTCGCAGTTCCGAAAATCACATGTGCTCTGGTTGATGTGCTGCAGTAGTAAAGGGAGGTAGGGAGACGAGCTCGCCAAAGCTTCGTCCCATGTGGTTCAGAAATTCGGAGTATGAATTTAAAAAGAAAATAGTACAAGGCTATCCCGTAAGGATGCCCAATATCGACAGTCACATAACCGGCAGCACTGACAGTGAGTGCTAGGAGCCTGATGGCATCTACGCAGCAAAGCAGATTGTTGTGAAACAGTTCTATTTCTCGTATGATTTGTACATTTTCCCCCAATTCTGCGCCCGTTCTAGCCCCTATCAGCTTGAAATGCTTCTTACTCCTCCTCCTCGCCGCCCTCGACATACTTGTGGCGGATGTCCTTCCATTGACGCTGGTCTCTCGGTTAGCCGCCCGTCTGGTCCTTGGTATATCGTGGTATCCTAAAGAAAAACACTCACGCCCCGGTTGTGGTTATCCCAGATCTTGTTCATGGTAGAGTTGAAGCCGCTATTGTATCGTTAGCCCTTCTTTCTGCCCCAACCCTCGATGGTACTTAGAGAAGAATTTCCCGTACATCTCCCAGGCGAAGCCTGCGCTGAAGACTACCGCCAGCATGGCGTAGTTCTTTCGGAAGAGAGTGCTGTAGTAAATCATGCGTTAGAATGCGAATCGCTTGGTCCGCTGTCGCTGCGACTTGCCTGTAGAGGGTGTTGGCGAGAGACTGCTCATGTGCGCGATTAGCAGGCGATGCGACAATCGGACGGATCGGGCCGTTGTCATTCTTACCATGTTGGCGGTAGCAAGCAATTGAACGCTTCTGGCGCGGTCTCGATCGATCAGAGGACGAGGAACGGTCTCTGGCGGGTTTTTTACAGAGGTTAGGAATGGCCTCAGAAGAAGTTCTGCTAGGGAATTTCGCGAAGTTGCAAGCAAAAAGTAAGCAACGCTGATTGGTCGACAGCAGCCAATTCTCGGCTCCACAATTTCCTACCCGGCGCCTCCCGCTCGATATCACTGAAGAAGAGTCAAATCGCTCCAACACAACATGCAGGCTTGCAAGGATGATGCTACGTCTGAAATGCCGTGAACCAGCCATACCTCACCTGAATTCAGCCCAGTACTAAATGATCAACAAGTTCTTTGGCAGCAAGGCTCCTGTACGGTTGGTTCCTTGCGGACTATGCAAAACACTAAGTCAGACCGTTAGACTTGCCTTTGAGGTGAATTGAGATTCTAAATCCTCTGACTTTGGATCGAACTTTATCTTGGTAAATGTATCAAGATAAGAATGTTGTCCGTCCAGATCAATATATAAGGTCAACATCAGATTCTTCGATTTCTTTTGGCCCTCTTCGCAGTCTCCGTACGTAGAGATCATGCAGCTTTGAGCTCTTGGTTCGCTCTCGCCTCACATTGCCTCCGATGTCTGAAAATTGATTCACGGATGCTAGATGAATGACAAGTCGCTCCCGTATCCTGTATCTTAACCGTGGAACGCTGTACTTAGTTTCATCACCTCTCGTGCTATTCCGTGGTTGTTTACTGCCAACCTAAGGACGTTAGTCATACGGGTAATGCGTGAATACGTTGACTACAGAACAAATTCTTCCTCGTACAACAAACAGATTAAGACTCATTTAGAAGGCTTGGATATCATCTCAACACCCCAGAGACTGATATAACTCCCCATGCCATCGACATAGGTAGCTGTGTCACTGGCTTGGAAGTGCGAGTAGGATGTTTGTCCGGGTGAGTTTGTCGATGATTTGTGAGGTTGCATCGCGAGTATTATTCACCATAGTCAGGATAGTTCAACTTAGAATCCGGTTGGGATTGAATATCCCAACGCTGACTTGAAAAAAACCATTCGTGTCACGTATAATGCTCGAGTGCACGACTACAACGCAAAAATGTGTTCTTGCCCATTCCGCAGCGTCAGTCCAACGGTCGAAAACCCCTTGTTTCTACAACCTAGCCAATCTCGAGCCCATTTTAGCTAACATTAGTATTTACGTGAGCCTCGCCCGTACGCGGCATTGGCGATAGTAGTGAAGCGCCTTGATACCTGTCTTGCCGGCAATGCTGGCTGAGAAGGAAGGTTCTCAGATGGACTTGAGCTCTGCAAGGGCCTAGATGAGTAGTCGCAATGGGGTATTTTTCTATTGCTGTTTCAATTTTTTTTTTCTTTTTCACCCATGCCTTCTTTTTACTTCTTCTTTCCATGATAATCGCAGTCGTGGTCATGCAAATACCTGGATACTTAAGGTACCTTTTTTTTTTTTTTTCTTTTTATCATTACCATGAGACCAACTCTCAGCTGCGCCGTCATGGGTTGTGTGCAAAGTGAATTGTTTTGTCTTCAAATGCTCGTCATGGCTCACACTACTGATTATTTTTGGGCGCGAGATGTTCCTCAAAATCCATTCTCGGAAAAAAAAAAATGCCACGACGCCGAGTCGTTGGATATACCCAGTCTATAGCCTTGCAGGCTTGAAGGCTTGCAGGCTTGCAGAGTCTCCCTGCAGGCGTTGCGAGATCTGAAAATGGCCTCTAGTTAGGCCCCCTGTCGAGAAATAAGCTCAGCCACTAGCGATGCAGAAGCAGCAGTGGGGGGTTGCGACTTGGGCCACCTTTTTCCCTGCATCCATGCCAGCCCAGGTTACACAAGATTCGGTTCTCATCCGAGCTTCTTCGGCTGTCCGTCCAGAGGCACGAGGCATTGCCAGTTGGCCTGGCTCGTTTACATACGACGTTCGTTTGCACCGCGTCGCAACGTTTTTCTTCTCTCCCTTTGATTTGCCACAGCCATGGCCTCGTCAACGACGAATTCCGGCATTATAACGGATGCGACCAGCGGAGAGCGTCACATCCCCGAATCGACTCGAGCCGACGGTAGCAAGCGCAAAGCCATCAAAATCCGGCCTGGCTATCAGCCTCCTGAAGATGTACAAGTTTATAAGAACCGGCCGGCGGAGGCTTTTCGCGAGCGCGGCAAGCGAATAGGCATCCCTGGTGCCGCTGGGTTACAAGAGGAGAAGCCAGACCAGGGCTCTGCTTCGAGCAACAAGAACGCGAAACGCAGAGAGGCTCGGAAAAAGGCCAAGGCTGCTAGGGGGGATGGTGAGAGCGAGGCCAAAAGCGAGACAGCCGCCAAAGACGGCGGCCAATCCAAGGCGGCGGAAGAGGTCGATCCCGAAGCCGAGCGCGAGAAGAAAGCTAGAAGCTTAAAGAAGAAGCTGAAGCAAGCTAAGGAGCTCAAGATGAAGAAGGACGGGGGCGAAGGCCTGCTGCCTGAGCAGATTGCAAAGGTCATCAAGATCAACGAGCTCATCCGTGAGCTGGATGCTCTGGGCTTTGATGCGGACGGGGAGCCCAAGGCTGAGGCAGCAAAAGAAGACACAGCTGAAGGTGGTGAGGAAAATAAATGAAAGAGATCTCTACGCAATTTCAACACGAAAGGTCCACTCTATCCATCGAAAGAAATGCATTGATACCATCGATCATGCTATCTCCCCTGGGGTGATCTAGCGGCAAGGAGAGAGACTAAAGAGCCGTGGCGAGGCGAATAACAGGAGAATTCGCCATTTGCACCAGAGCCTTGCTCTGTAAGCCAGCTTATAACGATGATTGGAAACCTGTCCCTGCAGAGAGGACCCCAGAAGCTCATACCCCAGCTTCTCATCACCTTGACGAGCACCTTGACGAGACTCAGCGTGGCAAGGCCCTGCAACAACCATAGCACATTCCGTGATGAATACTGTAGGTACGAAATAAGAAAGTACCTAGGACAGCTTCTCTATGAGTCCATGGCGACTTCAAATAAACATATCGTTACTCAAGCTTTAGAAGTACCAAGCCATTGCGGTGTGTTTTGCTCTGTGATTGTACGTGTCTTAGATTGAGGTACACCCGCAATAGGATGGGACTCTGGGCTCATCTACTGCCTACATAGAGCCCTAGGAGGGAAAAAAAAGAATACCATTTCAATAACACACTTCTATGAATATTAAAAAGGAAAAGAAGAAAAGTTGAATTCAGGATTACAGTAGTGTAAGAGGAAATTGGGAAATATGATGGAGAAAAGGCGATAGTACACAAATGTAGGCCTCACGGGTACCGTCACTGGTCGGTACGCTTGTGCATGTACCGTATCCGACCTTCTGCCGAAAGGCTGTGGGCAGGGATCCAGCTCAAGGCTCCAGTGCGTGAGGTAAGCCTCCACGACTTCAAAGAGCAGCCACCGGGTCCCGATCTAGTGGCACATGCATCCTAGCTAAGCTCTCAACCATACCATCTCCGAGAAAAGGAAACAAAAAGGGCCCGGGAGGATCTGAAGTACACATTTAGAACGGCATACTAACACACAGGGCAGCTTGTCCTGATTTGCGCCAGTAATCATGTCCGCGGAGGAAGAGCGCCAGGCCGCCCTCAACGCCTACCGAGCGAAGCTCATCGAATCCCGCGAATGGGAAGCGAAGCTCAAGAACCTGCGGCTAGAGATCAAGGACCTGCAGAAAGAGTATGACCGGACAGAAGAGAACATCAAGGCGCTGCAGAGCGTGGGACAGATTATTGGTGAAGTCCTAAAGCAGCTGGACGATGAGCGATGTAAGGGCGATGCCAAAATGAGCTTGGAAGAAGAAGCAGCAGCTGGTCTGAATGTGATGCTGACTTTTGAGGCTTGCAGTCATCGTCAAAGCGTCGTCCGGCCCTCGATATGTCGTCGGCTGCAGATCAAAGGTCGACAAGGCGAAGCTGAAGCAAGGCACACGTGTCGCCCTCGATATGACGACGTTGACAATCATGCGCATGCTCCCCCGCGAAGTCGACCCGCTAGTATACAACATGTCGCTGGAAGATCCTGGCCAGGTCAGCTTTGCGGGTATTGGTGGATTGAACGATCAGATTCGAGAGCTGAGAGAAGTGATTGAGCTTCCTCTGAAGAACCCCGAGCTCTTCCTCAGAGTGGGCATCAAGCCGCCCAAAGGTGTCCTACTCTACGGCCCCCCCGGAACAGGGAAGACTCTGCTAGCCAGAGCCGTGGCAAGCAGTCTGGAGACGAATTTCTTGAAAGGTTGGTACTATGTGGCAGGATCGAGAGAAGGCCGCCCGGGGGGGGGGGTGGGGGTGGTTAACGACACTTGGTAAACTGGAGCAAGGCTAACACGTTTACAGTCGTTTCATCGGCCATTGTCGACAAGTACATTGGTGAATCAGCGAGGCTCATTCGAGAGATGTTTGGCTATGCCAAGGAACATGAACCTTGCATCATCTTCATGGACGAAATCGATGCTATTGGAGGACGACGATTTTCTGAAGGTACCAGCGCCGACCGTGAGATCCAGAGAACCCTGATGGAGCTCCTGAACCAACTGGACGGTTTCGACTACTTGGGCAAGACAAAGATCATCATGGCTACAAACAGACCAGACACCCTGGACCCTGCATTGCTACGTGCTGGTCGTCTAGACCGAAAGATTGAGATTCCTCTGCCGAATGAAGTTGGACGACTGGAGATTCTCAAGATTCACGCCTCAAGCGTTGTGATTGATGGCGACATTGACTTCGAAAGCGTAGTCAAGATGAGCGATGGACTGAACGGTGCTGATTTGCGAAATGTGGTCACTGAAGCGTGAGTTTTACATCCCGCCCCCTTGGAAACCGTCTCCGTACGATGACAGCGGGCTGACAAGGAAATTATAGCGGTTTATTCGCCATCAAAGACTACCGAGAGTCGGTCAACCAGGATGACTTCAACAGGGCGGTGCGAAAAGTGATGGAGGCGAAGAAGCTGGAGGGCAAGCTGGAGTACCAGAAACTGTAAATCCTATCATAATAGAAAGGATCGTGGAAGGGGCTTCTGGCGTCAGCAGGAGAAGAAGTGGACAAAAAAAAGAAGCTGCTGACGACGATTGCATTTTAGGACTGTATAATAATGAATGATGTAGATGCAAATGCTAAGCCACTGGCATTGGAATGATGTGCATGGGCGGCCAGGGAGCTCCCCGGGCGTCTAACACAACCTTGGTGATTGATGATGATGATTCCAGAAGCAGCATTAGATATGCCTGGCTGTCGTGCCTTGGCCGCTGCAGAGCCTCGGATAGGTTCATCAAAGCACATGTCAGCCCTGTGATGCGTCTGGAGCAATTTTATTTTCATGCATATGTCTCTTGTTTGTTTTTAGCACACAACAGCCAAGGCTTACTGATGGTTTTATTTGCTGATGTCAGAGTCAATAGTAATGGTTATCTTTGTGAGCGAACCTCCAATGGGAAGTAAGCAACCGAGCATGTTTATCTTCATCACTGGTGTTGCGTGATCAGGAAGGCTGTTCAGGTGAGGCAGACTCCGTCCTGCACTTCGTAGAATTTGACCAAATACGATGCCAAGGATTGGCAAGAAACGGAAGATTATTGAAGATTTAGTCACGATAATTGGGATCTCTCCGTTCGGAGTCCTCCGTCGCGATAGCAGTTGCTCCATATCTCAGCGTTAAAAGAGCACAGATTGATGCTATTCTTGGAAACCATATTAAGAAAAATAAAAAAAAGTCGAGCTAGCTGAGCGTACTAGTATGGAATTTTAGGGGCAACGGATGAGGCTGTGAAGCAGGCTCAAGCGCGGATCTGGAATTTCTGGGCGTCATCATTGGCAAGCGAGCCAGCAGGGATGTGTCAATCTGATTCTAACCGACCTGGGAAGCCAAGGCGAAGTTGAAAAAGAGAGTCAAAAAAAGAAAAGGAGTCGATGAAAGGGCGTGCCCTTGTGTTGAAAGGTTCCTGGGCATGATAACGGTATCGTGGGCATACGAGGCTGTAATTTCGACAAGGCAAACTCCGCACCCCGTGCTCCGTATTGGGGGGGGGGGGGGGGAGGATGCCGGATGGTTCAATGCACAGTGCCGAGTAGACAGGGGGAGGGGGAACCCGGAATACGAAGTAATGACGTCTCTGAAGGGAAGGGGGGGGAGGCAAGTGGATGGACGGGTTGTTCGTGCGGCGATGGTGGCGGCGTTGGGGACATTCCGTTTTATTTTCCCTATTTATTTTTTATTTTTTTGTGCCTGGCATGGGGGCCCGTGCTGCTGTGCAACACCACGCAAGGAACGGGAAGGGCTAAAAAAAATGGTAAGGAGAAAACCTATTTTGTTGATGTGTTTTGTTTTTTTTAGCACGGCCGCCGTGACTCGGCAGAGGAGGGATTGGCCGGCTTCAGGGCTGGGCGGACGGTGGTGAATCGTTGGCGGACGCCACAACGAGGCTCCTTTTCCCCTTGATTCTGACTAATCGCCGCATCAATCCAACGACGGGAAGAAAGTGATTGGCATTTTATTTGATATTTTTCCACCCGTTGCCGTGACGAAGGCTTTATTTTGATGAATTTTAACTTCTCATATCTACCTTACTTACTTAGTAGTTCTAGATCTCGGGCGCCTTCTTGTCTTAGGGCCCTCCCCCTTCGGCATGCAGAACTGGGGCGGTAGCACGGAGAACGGAAGCAGTCGTGCCTTGGATTAGTGAGGCAAGCTAAAAGGAAGAGGGCCCCGCCATCAAACGCAGAGTTGCGGTGCCGGGTGGGAAAAAGGAAACGATTGCTACAAGGCAACGGCCACCCACCTGCTGCGAAGCACTAATCTACAGTGGGTGTAGGTACCCAGTACAGCGTGGCCCTCTCAGTAGGTTTAGGTACCTGACAGAGGCCAGACGCCGTTGTCCAGTCACCAAGCCCACCCTCTCTGCTGTTTACACATCCCCCCCATCAAATGACACTCTCGCAGCCCGCAGACGAGACAAGCATATCACTAACTGGGAAGCGTGGGTGCCCAATGCCGTGAGCAGAGGCAGCTTCAGAAAGAGCAAGAGCGTGGTGCAAAATTTGGGGGGGGATTTTGCTTTCTGGGCAGCATAAAGTCTCCCCCCTCCCCCCCCCTCCCTCAAGGGACATACATGTAGGGCATCATGACCCCGCCATACATGTTAATGCGGCGTCCTTTGTCCATCCGCAGGCCAGTCAATGCCAGCCCACGGCGCACGCACCCGCCAAGATGGGATTGCTAAGGCATTTTTGATGCCTTTGATGACCATGACCTGGCCCCCTTGGTGAAGAGTGCGAGCATGGGCGAGCTTGCTTGCTTGCCGGACGCTGCAACCATCATCCCGCATCTGTCCATCTGGGCAGCACTACAGGCGTGGCACCCGAATCTTTGGGCCGCGTTTGGCAACTGCGTCTACCGATATCAAATCACGGCCGCCCCTTGCGTGCAGACGTGCCGTGCTCCCTCTAGATCGATGGAATTACCTAGTAGTATTTACATGCGAGGTAGGTGAACGTAGCATGTAGTAGTAGTGGTATTAGATGGATGCGTGTGGGTGCCCCAGATCGAGCAGGGACGCTACGATGAAGAAGTAGGTGACTTGCTTGGGCTGGTATTACGTAGGTAGGCAACGTAGGTAACGTAGGCGGCAGGTCGTAGGTCAATGAATGCCATGGAATATACCTATTAGAAATTGATGAAGAACAGAGTGAGGAATTGGCTGACGAACGTCCTGTCGTCCGTCGTTGCCAGGCCAAGGCCCCCACGACAAAAAAAAAGATACACCGTGCCCCCCGTAACCCTCGTAGGGGACGCAGGTACCGAGTCTGGAGTACTCCGTGCCGAGCAGGAAAGTCTCGTTTGCAAGGCCCGGAAATCCCAGATCGAGGGACACGAAAAAGGGAGGGCCCTGGCCATGGCCCTCGTACAAGGTCATACGCTACGCTATTATTCCTACTGCTTAGCTTGGCTTGCTTGTCCCAACCCACCTCGGAGACCCTCTCACCCTCTCCACATTAAGCTGAGCCCCAAAAGCCTCGCTCCGCTACTTCTGACCAGCGCTCCTTTTCTCGCTGGAGAAACCTGCCAAGGTAGCAGGTACCCGAGCCCGTCCTCGTTATCTTTCGTTGTTTCTTTTTCTGGCACAGTGACTGTCCCCGTCCAGTCAGAGCGGCGGAGACTTTGGTCGTGGCGGGAATACATATAGAATTATTGCTTCCCTCCTTCGCGCCGCCTTGCTCTTACACCTCATCTGACCGCGCCTCCCCTCCTTCTCAACACGAAAACCCCCTTCCCCCAGCTCAACCTTTTCTCTTCCTCTCTCCCAAGCACGCATCGTTGCTGTCTCCTCCCACATACATACCTGCCGACGTGTCTTGCTCCTTTTTTTTCTTCCTCATTGCACAGCTCCCTCTACTCTCGTTTTACTCTCCTTCCCGCCTTCTCTTTCGTACTTTCTAGATTTAATCTAAGCAGCCATGTGGTAAGCTCTTCATCCCACCATTCACCGCTTCCTCCCTCCCTCCCCCCACCAGCCTTTTCATACTCTGTCATCCGGCCATCTGCTACCGCTGAGATGGAATGGAGGCGAGTGGAAGAAAAGTAAATGGGGGAGAGGAAAAGAAAAAGTGAAAACAGAGGCCAATTGGGCCATTGACCCTAGCCAATACTGAATGTCTTTCTCTTTGCAGTGGTATTTTCGGATACGTAAACTACTTGGTCGAGAAGGACCGCAAGTTCATTCTCGACACTCTGCTGAACGGTAAGCCTGATTCTCACTCAGCCTCGGTAGAGAGAAGGGGGCGCATTGGCAAATGAAAAAAGATGCCAAAGTCGAAAAAAAAAGGGAACTTGACGGCTAATGACGTGTTCGTCTCATCCAGGTCTTGCTCGTCTCGAGTACAGAGGTTACGACTCCGCCGGTCTGGCCGTCGATGGCGACAAGAAGAATGAGGTCTGGGCCTTCAAAGAGGTCGGCAAGGTTGCCAAGCTGAGGAAGCTCATCGAGGAGTCTCCCATGGACTTGACCAAGGTCTTCGACTCACATGCCGGCATTGCCCACACCCGATGGGCCACCCACGGCCCCCCCTCCACCATCAACTGCCATCCTCACCGGTGAGTTGAAGCCTACCCTACCCTCAATCATTACGCATCTACGAGCTATGAAAAACCCATGAAGCTAACTAAACACAACCCAGCTCTGACCCTAACTCCGAGTTCACCGTCGTCCACAATGGCATCATCACCAACTACAAGGAGCTCAAGACCCTGCTGGTCAGCAAGGGTTTCAAGTTCGAGACGGAGACCGATACCGAGTGCATTGCCAAGCTTGCCAAGTACATCTACGACCAACACCCCCAGATGGGCTTCACCGACCTCATCAAGGCCGTCATCCAGGAGCTCGAGGGTGCCTACGGACTGCTGATCAAGTCTGTACACTACCCCCACGAGGTGATCGCTGCCCGAAAGGGTTCTCCCCTCGTCATCGGTGTCAAGACCCAGCGCCGCATGAAGGTCGACTTCGTCGATGTCGAGTACAGCGACGATAACGTCGCCCTGTCCGCAGAGGCCGCATCCCAGACCGTGGCCCTCAAGAAGGACGTTGGCGACTTCCTTGCTCCCTCCAGCGCTGCTCTCGGCGCCCCTGACAAGTCTCTCCTTCACCGCTCTCAGTCGCGTGCTTTCATGACTGATGATGGCATGCCCATGCCTACCGAGTTCTTCCTCTCTTCTGATCCTTCCGCCATTGTCGAGCACACCAAGAAGGTCCTGTACCTCGAGGATGACGACATTGCTCACATTCACGAGGGATCCCTCAACATCCACCGCCTGAAGAAGGCCGATGGTAGCTCCAACGTCCGAGCCATCCACACTCTGGAGCTGGAGCTCCAGGAGATCATGAAGGGCAAGTTTGACCACTTCATGCAGAAGGAGATCTTTGAGCAGCCCGAGTCCGTTGTCAACACCATGCGAGGCCGTCTCGACGTGGCTAACAAGACCGTCACCCTCGGTGGCCTGCGTTCATACATCTCCACCATCCGACGATGCCGCAGAATCATCTTCATTGCTTGCGGTACCAGCTACCATTCCTGCATGGCCGTCCGCGGTATCTTCGAGGAGCTTGCTGAAATCCCCATCTCTGTCGAGTTGGCGTCCGATTTCCTCGACCGAGAGGCTCCCGTCTTCCGAGACGACACCTGTGTGTTCGTTTCGCAGTCTGGTGAGACTGCCGACTCCCTCATGGCTCTCCGATACTGCTTGGAGCGCGGTGCTCTGACCGTCGGTATCGTCAACGTGGTCGGTTCTTCCATCTCGCTCCTGACCCACTGCGGTGTTCACGTTAATGCCGGTCCTGAGATCGGTGTTGCTTCCACCAAGGCGTACACGTCTCAGTTCATTGCCATGGTCATGTTTGCCCTCTCCCTCAGCGAGGATCGTGCCTCCAAGAAGGCTCGCCGAGAGGAGATCATCGAGGGCCTGTCCAATATCTCTGCGCAGATCAAGCAGGTCCTCGAGCTGGATCAGCCCATCAAGGACCTCTGCCAGAAGGTTTTCAAGAATCAAAAGTCCCTGTTGCTGCTTGGCCGTGGTAGCCAGTTCTCCACCGCTCTCGAAGGTGCTCTCAAGATTAAGGAAATTTCCTACCTCCACTGCGAGGCTGTCATGTCCGGAGAACTGAAGCATGGTGTCCTGGCCCTGGTCGATGAGAACCTCCCCATCATCATGATCCTCACTCGCGACTCAATCTTTAGGAAGTCCCTCAACGCCTACCAGCAAGGTGAGTTTTGACGATCTGCTCATTTTCTTCTTGTGTTTCGACGCTGACATTGCTCTTCTAGTCATTGCCCGTGGTGGCAAGCCCATCGTCATTTGCAACCCTGGCGACGAGGAGTTCAAGGCCTCTGACGCTCTCAAGATTGAGATCCCCAAGACCGTCGACTGCCTCCAGGGTATTCTGAACGTCATTCCTCTGCAGCTGATTGCCTACTGGCTGGCCGTCCTCGAGGGTCTCAACGTTGATTTCCCTCGAAACCTGGCCAAGTCCGTCACTGTCGAGTAAAAAGGGTCGCCGGCCGGCTCTACGCGGATATGGATGGATATTCACCATGCCAAGGCTTTGGCCGCCGTGGTGCAAAAAAAAGATAATGAGGAGTTGGCAGTGAAGGAATTTTTAACGGTTTCAGCAATGAAGTTTTTTTTATTTATTTACTATAGGAGGATGCAACATGTTTTGTATGTAATGCGGAGACCCAAGACGGGTTCTGCCATGAGCAAGGCCGAGCCTGCTTTTTAGATGAACGGAAGGCGAACTGCTGCTACATATATGGGACGCGCGGTTGTCAGAGCGTATTGGTATATTTGTTTTATAGCAAAACATTGTACCCTTAGCATTTGTATGTAGACCATGTGCTGTCTGCTGTCTGACTGGCCAAGGATGAATCGACATGAGTAGAATTGTACTGGCTTTTCGTGTCTTGTGCAGCTTAGAAAATAAAAATAAATAAGTGAATGCAGGTCGATTCGCACAATGGTGGCCATTACTTCATGGTCGGGGGCAGTAATGCAGACCGATCAAATTCAAGACTCCTATCATAACAGCCTCGTGCATTTCTTGTTCTTCTAAAGGCGTGTAATGTCATTTATTTAGTTTAGTTTTTTTTTACATGTAATAAGTAGAAAGGACTCTATCTATGTCCCTTCACGATAGCCCCCTCCCTTTCTCCCTTTAGACGGTCTGAGTACCGTAGCCCTTGATCCTGTCAGCAAATGCCCAGCTCTGGTTCTCCAGCTTCTCATCCTCCTTCAGCTCGACGCCGTCCTTGGTCACAACGGCCAGTGAGTACGAATCCATACTTCGGGCATCGCGGTAGAAGAGCACCTTCATGGCCTCCTTGATGATGTTGACGGCCTCCTCGCGGGAGAGCTTCTTGGCCGAGGCTTCGTCGGGGACGTAGCGCCTCATGATGGGCTGGGCGAGCATGGCGCCGAAGCCCGTGGCGAGCGAGGGGGCGGAGTAGGTGCTGCCGAGGAGGTCGGCCGCGGCGAGGAAGGGCTCGCCGTTGTCGTCGAGGCCGCCGACGAGGAGGTGGTTCCACAGGGGGTCGAACTTGGAGCGTCGGCTGTAGAGGAGCTTGGAGAGGTATCGGTGGAGGTTGGCGGCGTTGAGCCGGGGCTTGTCGGGGGATTCGTACGCCTCGGAGAGGGAGAGGTCGATGAGGTGGCGGTCGAGGTACTGCATGTCGGAGATGTCGCCACTGAATCCGAGGATGGAGGAGTCGGCGAAGGGACGGAGACGCTTGACGTCGGTGAAGCGGGCGAGGGAGCCGTACGATGCTGTTTAGGTGTCATGATGGAGTTAGTTGCATGTCTTTCTGCGTATGATTGTTCATCTGATACGGTTGGTGAAGTCATTTGGAAAGGAAGAGGAGATGACTGACCCAAGTTATCGGCCGCAATGACAACGCCATCCTTGAACTTGATGCCTATTACTGAGGTACCAGTGACGATGGGCTGCTGGGTGTTTTGCTTGGGCCCATTCTCCTGCATGTAGGAGTGATCGTAGGCGCCGTAGACGTCGTCTCTCGGCTATAGAGACTTTGTCAGCACGCAGGTCAGACGTTCGATAAGATTCTTAGGAAAGTCCTTACCCGACCCCATGCTTGCGGACGGTGATCCATCTTGGGGCAGATGTCGATGTGCGGTGGCTTGAAGGATGAAGAAGACGTCGACGGTGGGGTAAGAACGAAGTGAATCTGTTTGACCCAGCTGGAGGCGGCTCTTTTGAAGTGTTCCCTCAGTGGTGGTGACGCTGTTCAATAATTACCCAACGTAGAAGCCCAAGGTAATTGAGTGGGGGTGGTGAGAACTGAGCAGCTCCAGCAGTCTCGCAGCTCTTCTGAAAGACTAGTTCTTGGAAGCTGGTGATGCTGCTGGCTGTGGTCGCGCGTCCCTACGGTAGCCTACAAAGCCACTACCAAGGTACGAAGCGCAAAGTACTCCTAGGAGGTGTGCATATTACGTAAGTAATACATCGCTTCTTATTGGCCAAGAGGTGAGAGAGCTTGGGCCAAGCTTCTATGAAGTATAATCTACCTACATTATGCTAATCCGTATGCGAGGAGCAGAAGTAATCGCTACCTTCTCCAGCGAATGGAAGACGCAAGGGAAGGAAGGAAGGGCGCTGCTTGAGGTGCTTGGAGCTCGAACACGCAGCAGGGCTGGTTGCGGCAATTGCTGCGGGTGGCTCCTCCCTTGCTATCTGCTTTCCCCTCCCGTTCATCAGCCCTCTCGTCATTTTGTCAACACCATTCCTCTAGTAGCTACCTCTAAGCTAAAACACCGAACCACAAGTTCTGCCGGCGTTTCTTGTTCGGGCTGTGCAGCTTTCACTTTGTTTTTGTTCTTTTAGGCGACTCTCGTACTGGTGATTCTTAAATTTGCTCTCTGGCTTCAGTCCTTGTGTGATTTTTTTTCCTTTTTAGATTATTTTGAAAGCTTGTTCCCCCGCCAAAAATGCTGTCGTCGGCAGGCCTAGCTGCCGTCCGTCGCGTGCTCACCAGCTCCGGCGCGGTGGCACCACTACGCCAATCCGTCGTTTTCGCAGCCCGCGCATCCTTCCTGCGCCGTGTCGCGCCCTCTGTGCGCGCCATCAGCATCTCAGCTTCATTGCGCACGCCGACGGCAAAGGCGACCCAGTCCAAATCTACCACGGCGAAGAAGAGCCCTGCCAAGAAATCAACAGCCAAGAAATCAACAACCAAGAAGGCGACAAAGCCCAAGGCAAAGAAGGCAGCGAAGAAGAAGGTTGCCAAGAAGCCTGTCAAGAAGGCTGCGGCCAAGAAGACGAAGGCCAAGAAGACGTTGACGCCCGAGCAGAAGGAACATGCAGAGATTAAGCAGCTGAAAGAGAAGGCGCTGCTGAAGGGCCCAACCTACCTCCCGGAGACCGCATGGAATGTATACCTGCTGGACAACATTCGCAGTGGAGAGGGCAGCTTTGGAGACAAGGTCAAGGCCATCTCCACCAGCTTCAAGAACCTCCCTGAGTCTGAGAAAGAAGTAAGTCCCGTGTTCCTACGGAACCCTCCCACTCCCTTCAGTGCGTGTTTCCTACATAGGCCACCTTTGCTAACCCACCCGCCCTTCTTCTCCGCCTTCAGCGCCTGGCATCAATTGGAAACTCCAACAGGATTGCGAACAAAGAGACCCGCCAGAAGTGGATTAAATCTTTCCCTCCGGAGGTGATTCATGCCGCTAACCTAGCTCGCCGTCGGCTTGCTCGCCTGACTGATAAATCCAAACTCTACTTGATCCACGATGATCGCCTACCTCAGCGTGGTAGATCCGGATTTACCCTCTTCATCCAGCAGCAATTCGCTCAATTGAAACCCGATTCGGCCAAGGATGGTCTGCGCAGCTTCGCCGAGCGCTGGAGGTCGATGAGCGCTGAGGAGAAAGCTCCATACACCAAAGAAGCCATCGAGTACAATGAGGAGGTGAAAGGCCAATTCAAGGAGTTACGAGAAAAGGGCGCCAAGTACTGGAAGGAAAAGCGTGCTTCAGCCCCAGCTAAGAAGTAGGCTTCTTCATAAAGACAGAAAAGACACCACTGTTTATGATCCGCGGGTGGGAAGGTTCTTTGGTGTTGGTTCTGGTTGTGTTATTGTGTCCCCCATCACTTGACTTGGACGAGTTATGGGGAAGGGTTCTAGGGCGGGATAGCAAAAAATTGGTTGGTTTCCCTTGTCATTGCTATGCCTGATGTTAACGGGGTTTCTATTTTTGCGGATCATGCAGTGTAACAGTACCGAA
Source organism: Trichoderma orchidacearum (assembly GCA_023653515.1). Lineage (NCBI taxonomy): Eukaryota > Fungi > Ascomycota > Sordariomycetes > Hypocreales > Hypocreaceae > Trichoderma > Trichoderma orchidacearum. The sequence continues at coordinate 882,006 of JAAOZV010000014.1, forward strand.
TGTATGAATGTTGATTATAATGCTATTTACGCAACAAGTCTTGTGGATGACGGACATACCAGAAAAGGAGAGAATGTGAGAAAGGGTAAAGGTAAGCTTGAGTCACGTCGAAGAGCCTGTTAAAGGAGGACGTAAGAGTCTCCTGATCTCTCGCACCAAAGTCATTTGCACACGCAATCTTATTTTCCTGAAGCCGCTTCCATGTAATATGCAATATTTCCCAGAGCAAGTATGAAATGAACTCTAAACTCCAATCTCGAAACATAGTCGAACCTTGGGATCATATGAACAGAATGATACGTATATACGGTTACTTCTTCTCCACCGGAGGCACCTCCAAGACTACAGCTCCGTCAGCACCGATCCAGGCGGCCCCCGTGGCTTTTGAATGCCGACCGCTGGCGAGATAGAGCAGCAGATACGTGTGCTTAGCGACGTGTGCCCAGCAATAGAGGCGGATCCAGCGATGCGATTCGTCACGGCGACACCACACGCCCCAGCCGGCGAGGCCGCTGCGGAGGTAGTTGGCGAGGAAGACCCATGCCTCGAGACGAGTGTCTTCGGACCAGGTAGAGCAGTCGAGGAGCCAATAACCTCGCTCGAAGGGTTCGGTTGGACGGTGAATCCTTGGGCGATACCGTGACGAGAGGTCCCGTGCAAGCTTAGCCAGTTTGTCGGAAATGAGGTCGTCAGGTTCGATGTCCACGATGTCTGCTGGAGGCGACGGTGGCTGTATCTCGAGGGCGTCATTGGTTTCTCTGATGACGGTTGAAGAAGAGGCTGCTGGGCGTCTGCTTATTGCAGGCCCGGTATCGCTTGAGCTCCGTTGGAGGTTGACGGCATCGTTTTCACTCATGAGCCCCTTTTGGCGTTTTGATAGCGGTGGTGCCGATTCAGCTCTGGACGAGGCTGCTTCTGAAGCTGTGCTAATGGCGCTGCTTGATATGTAGATGGTCTCATCGATTACAGCTGAAAGGGGCTCCTGCCGCTTCCGTGTGGATATTTCAGGGGCTCTAGGCGTGACGGGAATGATTTTTGCGCCGCTTCCATATCCAAGAGATGGGCTTGCGGCGTTGTCTAGGTCCGGCGGGATGGGAATAGATGATGGGACACTCTCGCCGTGAGGATGACCAGCCAACCCCGAACGAGCAGCATTGGGAGTCGGAACAGCTGAAGACGGTCCTGGAACTGACGATGAGGGCTGATTTCTCAAGCAGTGCTCTAGAACTCTTGTTGGAGTGGCGCGTAGGAGCTCTGCGTCGGGCAAGGGGTAAGAATCGCTGATCTGGCTTGGAGGCGGACGCCATGAGGATGCAGGCTGAGGCACGACCGTCTCCTCTTCGTCTCCTGTGAAAGACCTGTCTACCGCATGACGTTGTTCCCGCAGCGGCGGTGAAGAGCGATTATCGTATACGCTCCGGAAGCTAAGGTCTTGGGACTCTGGGATCCAAGGAGGCTGTCCCGATGTCACGGTCGGAGAGCCCTGGTCCGAGGAAGAGGCGACATCGCGGCGTTCCCGTCTCTCAGACAATCCACTTTCGCTAATAGCCCGCTCTTGTTCCTGAGTCTGAGGAGGAGGAGGCCCTGACGAGATGCTCACTCGGTTATGAGGCCGAAAGGAGAGATATGACTGTGCAAGCTGCCTGTAAGCAGCGTCATCTGCCGTCCTGCTCGGTGCCGTGACGTGAACTAGTATCTCCACGTCTGATGCCTGACTCGTTGCCATTGGGAACCGGGAGTCTGCTGTCGGCCTAGACGGCAGAACATGGCGCAAAGGACGGAGCAGCGATGATGATGGCGGATCATTTATGCATCTTACAGTCTGCGGCGATCTGCAGCCGGTATGGGTCGTCCCACCTGTCGCATCTAGAAGGCGGGAAGAGGTGCCGCAATCAGCAAGCAGCTGCAGACTTTTTCTCTCTGCGGATTGCGCGGGCAGCCGGGTTTGTTGCTGAGGAGATTTGTCTCTATTGCTCACAGGGAGTTGCCGGTGATGGAAAGACGAAATGTGTGAGGGCTGGACATGGAAGTGCTAAAGGTTGTGCGAAGGTACCCATGTATCTTGTGCGTGAAAACGGTGGCTCAACTATGGTACAAGACCTTGGAAGGTGCTCACTTTGAGCGCTTACCTTAGTTAGGTCAGTACTGTAAGTAGTGGTCGACTTATTTCGACATTACCTGCTTGTTCACCTCAAATCAATTTATAGTAGGTACATGGCATATACATTTATCGTATGGACCAGCTGCAAGACGAGTGTACTACAACAGATCAGATGCCAATGAGTAGATTGTCTCGCTGCTCGTACAAAGTACAATGGTTGATAAATGCTTCACACTCTGGTGACAGTGACAACCTTCATGTTGATATATTGACCACTAACGGCAAAGTCCCCCACCCCCAAAGCCCGTCTCTCCAGCACAGGCTCTCGCTTCATGACTAGTATGACAACCTGAGCCCCCCATACCCCTGCTGCGCCGACCTGACTGTAGCTCGGGTTATCTACCAGTCAGGTTATGGAATTTTATTCTTCCGCCCCGAGAGCTTCTAAACCAATTATTAGCTCTTATATATATTATTTTCTAAT